>JAIUZE010010365.1:0-68925 GCA_022085475.1 Heliosperma pusillum
ATTCTCATAATCTACTTCTATTAACTATCAACAATCAATATTTATCATCAACAATCATCAACTAACATCAATCATCATCAATATCATAATGCCTAGGCTTTCTAAATGTATTCTAAATACGAACTCTAACATGGAAATCATGTAAAACACGTAAATGATACCGAGTAACCCTTCACCGTTACCTTTTCGCGTCTTTAAACGGTTTCTAAACCTTCCTAGTCTCCACCTACATACAATTAGATAATAAAAGATGAATATCTTTCACCTTGAGAAAGACGGATAATTTAAAAAGCGAGAAAGACGGTAATTTTATTACCAATAGGGATAGAGGAATATAAGAGGGGAAGAATAAGACGAACTTACGTGAATTTGAGCGAGAAACGAAATGGAAGGCGTAGGATCGATGATTAAGGAATGAGACAAATATGGAGGTAGTTTTGGTGTTTGTATGAGGATGAAGAAGGAGATTGAGTTGTGAGGGAGTTAGGTTATGAGGGAGTATATATAGGGTGAGTAAGTGGAAAAGTCAACGAAAGTCAAAGACGGTTCCAAAGTCAAGAAAATTAAAAGACGACTTAAAATTCAAGAAAAGTCAAAGACGACTTAAAATTTCAAGAAAAGTCAAAGACGACTTAAAATTCAAGAAAAGTCAAACTCGACTCAAAAGTCAAGAAAAGTCAAACTCGCCTTAAAACGGGAGTTTCATGGAATCTCACAGAAATTCCAAATACGAACTCGGAAATTCTAAATTCGACTCGAAACATAAAAAGCTAATTTAAAACTTAAATTCGCTGAAAAGATTTCGTAAAATATTTCTACTAGAAAAATAGGGTACATTTCCGGGTGTTACAATCACCCCTCCTTTTTAAAAAGTTTCGTCCTCGAAACTTGAGAGTAGAAAACAAAAGTATCAAGGACAAGAATCGGTTTTCAAAATTAATACGAAAACTCTTATAAGGGGAATATTTATGAAACGAGGTTCATCTAGAAAACGGTTTAAAGAAGAATTTTCATAAGTGTGAAACTTTACTTACGGATCTCAAGAATGCTCGTCGCGAACGAGAACTCTAATTATCCAAACCAATCTTTGTCGAAATAGTGAAGTCGAAATTCAAAACAACGTTAGTAAGTGCAGGACTAGTTATCAGACGTCTCCAATAACAAGTGAAAACATCCAACCAAACGCAAAAATCCAAATATAAAAGCGAAAGAAATCTATTTTCTCCAAAAAGGAGGTACAAAAACCATCTTTAGACTTCTTTGAAACGTTAAATTAGAAATATAATATGGAAATTTGAAAGTTTTATCAAAGATAAAATCAAATAACAAGACATTACACGTACATAGAGCGACTCGAACTTAAAGTTCACAAATCACGATAACAAAATATATACAAAACATGCAAAAACGAAACAAATCGAACTCTTAGGGATATGAAGAACCACGATGAAGTCGGCAGGAAGTTCTACAAGAATTCGACATCACTTACTCTACTAATAAACCAAATCCTCAAGAGAATACAGTTTACCCAATTTACAACTCATCATTTTCAATCATCAGAATTCTACAAAAATATTCCATAATCACAAAACTTCGAGTAACAAATCCCAATTATTCGAATCCAATTAGAATCTGCTGAGGTCCATCGGCACGGTAGACTCCACAACTAACCACCCACATGAAAATTCATTGCGTACTCTAATCTTCTTAGCTCCATCAAAACTCTTATTAGAAACCACCAACAAAAATATTTATATCTAGGGAAACAAAACCGCTAACAACCACAAGGTAAAAGAGACTTACCATGAAATCCTTTGATCCCATTTATTCCAAAACTCATTACCCTTCAACTATTAACAATGAACCTTCTCATCTTCAAAAGTTAAATCACAAACCTCAAAAGAGATTAGTCACAAAATCTCATTTCACTTAACTTTTGCCAATCATAGGGCAATGCGACCGTAAATCAATTTATTTAGCTCTTCCAAACTCTCAATACATCGGTTTTCGCTCATGACAATATTCCTCAAGTTGTGTCATCCAATCCAAATTCCACAAAGTATTTATTCCCGTTAGGGTCCAACATTTAAAGACAACAATTTTTCCATGTAACATTTAAAGAACCACTAAAATTCTTAACCACAACTACCAACTATCATTATGCCTATTTCAATTCGATCCTCAAAACGATATTGCAACATTAAGCTTTCATAGTCTAAAACCACTAGGAGAGTTTTCATCCTAAGCTATCCTCAAATCCTTATAATCATCTAAACATGAAACTAGATTAATAGGACGGTTAGGTACCATATTCGAAACTTCTTCAAAACACACCTACTAACCCTTACGATAGCTAATAAGAAAACTACCTCTCAAAAGAGTAGGGATAAAAGAACATGATACAAGGAACATTAGGAAGCGTCATTAAAGACTACGATAAGATGAAAAAGGCGAAGGCGAGAAAAGAAAACGAGGTTGAGGAAGAGACAAAGCAGATAGTAGAGTTATGGAGATATCTGAGTAAGAAAGACAGTACGAGCTTGTAATTTCTTAAAGATCAATCTTGACAAAAACATTCAAGAATGGAAATGAAAAGGAATGATGGCACGAGTAATGGTTTAAGGTTTAATCCACAAAATTTCTCCTTTCAAACTTAAGGCGATAGCAAAGCAAATCATCTCAATAACAAAGGTCTCTTACAAGGGACCATCGTACCACGATCATCAAAGTAAGGTACACCTAGATTTAACAAATCAATTACAACTCAATTCATCCACCCTTTCATATAACACGGATTCCCAATTGCGTAATTGCAGCTCAAGCATAATAACATTCTCTCAACTCCATAATTTGACACATTCCCAAACGTTTCAAAAACCGAAGAACCAATAAGGAATTCTCCATACCAATCTCTTTTCAACTCCTACGGCCACAAGGTAGAACACCGAACAAAACGTCATCATCAATATCATATAGCCCACGAGTTCATTATTAACAAAGTACAACCTCAAGTCAAACATCATCATTAACGTCCCAAGGTATTTCCATCATAGATTACATCATCGAATCTCGCTCATATCTATAATCCTCAAGTAATATGGTTCAACTTACAACGAAACCTTACTACTTCAACAAGTCTCCGATACCATAAGATAAGATCATATCTTTAAATCCAAGAACTATAGCCAGATGCTTTTCCCACCAAGCCTATACTCACAAACACACAATAGGAAACCACAAGACGTCACTTAACCTCAATAATATTTCGCACCTCAAGCTATCATTCAAAACTTCTTATTTACACCAATTAGACCTATCATAAGCATGCTCTTCCAAACAATACTAAACTTCTAAGTCCAAAAGACTAATTTACTAATGAGTTTAGAAGTCCTAGCCAACTCATTCAACCTTACACCATCAAATACCATGAACTATCTACACATTAGTCATGGCAAGCATCAAGCATTAAGATCATTTAACATACCTTACCACACTTTCCTCAAGGATACCATCTCTCACCACCATAGGGTGAAATTAGATCTATATCATTTTCCTCAAATCACAAGTTCATTCTAACAAACACTAATAGTCCACAAAGTCTAAAATTCTTCCAACCAAGTACAATATGCCACAAACTAAAGGGTAAGGTGTCCACAAAAGGTCACATAAGGAAGTTGATGGTACAAATTGATAAAGAGGAGGAAAGTAACAAGAGTAATTTCCAAGGGGAAAAGAAGTTAGATGATGAAGAAGCATTTAGATAGAAGGAAGAGAGCATAAAACAATAAGGACGAGAGAATTCAAAGATGAGGAAGAAATACAATTCACTTAGGCTAGTAAATCTTCAAATCTCCGGTAGAGTATACTTCTTCTAGGTAACACAATGATCCACCTTAAGACGGTAGATACAAACAAACATAACATCACTCAACACAATCAACAAACAAGTTAGAACCTAACAAACATCAAGTACACCAAAGACTACCACCTTAGGTCCTTAAGTCTACCCATCTCTCATTTATTATTTCAAGGTCAAGTAGTTTAAGTTTAGGGTTCACGTGTGTGCGTCGGGAGCGTTTAAGCTCTGATACCAACTGTGACAACCCTCGCGAATGCGGAAATATAAAACATACAAGCATGTGAAAAGATATGCGGAAATACGGTATTTTAAAAACTTTTATACATGCAAGATAGAAAATACGAGGAGTGTCAAAATTTCAAACTAAAGTACTAAATATAACAAAGAGACGGGGTCTTTTAAAATGTTAACAACCAACAAGTGTTTAGAAAACTAGCTAAAATCGTCTAGAGGTTAATCATCCAGGGACTACGCCCGCTAGCTCACACCCGAACCCAAAATGTCACATCCAAAAAGTCAATCCATGCAAGCAACCTGTTCATTCATGAAAAACATGAACGCCACAGTCAGTGGGGAGTAACTCCGGGTTCTCCCAGCCATATCACCTTTAACGTACATATAAGGAAATACAAAAGTAAAGCATGCATATATATATACAATGTGAGTTGCGATAAGAATAGATAGGCAATTCTATAGATAATGATAAGATCATGTGGAAATCAAATCCGTAACCATCATGTTATTCAAAGACTCGGGATAGACACTCTTAGGCAATCGAATACGCTCACTAGGGCTTACATCTCACCGTTAGCGGTATAAGATTGATAAGATTGAGACTCAACAGACAAACCAGTCAAGTCATGCGATGATTACACAAAATCAAACATATTATCATCCATTCACGAACCAAGACCTTGACGGTGTCAAGTCATGCAATGACCATGAATACAATCATGAAATCACGCATTCAAAGACAACGACACAAAGACGACTCTCTCACGGTAAATGAAACGCACTAGCATCGTGTACATGGCAAGTATGATTAAAAGGCATCCACGGAATAAAGCATTTCCCGGAACGCATACACGATAAAGCATTTCGCGTATGTAGACTAATTTCCTCCTGGTAGGACGACGATAATAATACGTTCCTAGTCTAAATCTGGCCAGACTCTCGGAATAAAGCATGTTCCGATTCGACATGCGATAAAGCATTTCGCATCCAAGACTCGGTCTTACAAAAATAAACGCCGAGTACCTCAAATTCGGTAGATCAATTCACGAAAAAGGCGGAAAAACAACTCAAGCCTCATAACATGCGGTACGCTACATGCAAATAACACCACCTCGCAAGTACACAACATTTGACGGCCGGGTCGAACAACGCATAGCGTTCAACTCCCAACAACGTCGTCGTATGCCCACTAACACATGCAATTAAGCAGTAGGATACCTCTCCGTTCCGACATTCCAGCCTTACGAACGGGAAGGTAGCCAAGGGAATGAGAGTACAAAGCACAAGACAAAATAGTGCTCAAACCGTCACATTTGTAAAAACTGACTCAAAGTGGGAACATACCAAAAACCGTCACAAAACATGAGAATAGGGAATCATATAAGTTCAAATATGATAAACATGAGTCAACACATGATACATAAGCATTAGAACAAGTTTATGAAGCATAATGAATAAAAACATAGATCCCTCTCCAAAACAACAAGTTTGGAAACTAACTAAAACAAGGGTTCACTTCAAACGGTCATAACTAGAGTTCTACATATGGGAATGCAGAAATTCCAAGTGGAGGTGATAGCTTATCCTCTTACGGTTCCAACGAATGGTCACAAGCCCAAAACAAGCAAGTAACGAAGGAGATATGAGCATTCTACCAAAAAGGGTCGGTGCTGTGAATTTACACGCGTCCACCCGAGAACCAACAACACCTTCCTATCATTTCCCATTTTACAAGTAAAAGTGATCTTACAAAATAGATGGGGTATTTTCGAAATAGATGGGGTATTTTCGAATTAGATGGGGTATTTTCGAACTAGATGGGGTATTTTCGAATTAGATGGGGTATTTTCGAAATAGATGGGGTATTTTCGAAATAGATGGGGTATTTTCCTAATCGATCTAGCAACTAGCTAAACAATCAATATTCATCATCAACAATCATCAACTAACAACAATCATCCTCAAAATCATAATTTCTAAGCTTTCTAATTGTATTCCAAAAACGAATTCTAACATGGAAATCATGTAAAACACGTAAATGATATCGAGTAACCCTTCACCGTTACCTTTTCGCGTCTTTAAACGGTTACTAAGCTTTCCTAATCTCCACCTACATAATATTAGATAATAAAAGATGAATATCATCCACCTTGAGAAAGACGGATAATTTAAAAAGCGAGAAAGACGGTAATTTTATTACCAATACGGATAGAGGAAGATGAGAGGGGAAGAATAAGACTAACTTACGAGAATTTCAACAAGAAACGAAGAAGATACGGCGATTCAAAGACGGATTGAAAATGGAGGCAAGGTTTTATGGTGTTTAAGGAGAGGAAGAAAAAGATGGAGGTGTGTGAATAAATTAGGTTAGGGTTTGAGGGAGTATATATAGGAAAAAGTCAACGAAAAAGTCAAACTCGCCTTAAGACGGCCTTTTCATGAAATCTCGCACAAATTCCAAATACGAACTCGGAAATTCAAAATTCGACTCGAAACTTAAAATTATTAATTAAAGCTTAAAATTACTGAAAAGATTTCGTAAAATATTTCTACTAGAAAAATAGGGTACATTTCCGGGTGTTACAATCACCCCTCCTTTTAAAAAGTTTCGTCCTCGAAACTTGAGAGTAGAAAAGAAAAGTTATAAGGACCAATTCGTTTTCTCCAAATTGGTATTCAAAACATTTTCAAGGAAATGTATTTCAAAAGCATGACATTTTCCAAAAAGTATAGGAAAAGTTTTCCAAAGTAACTCTCTTTTTCTGTGGAACGAAATTGTTCTTGTCGTGCACACAAGAACACCAGCATTCCAAAGTAAAGACAAGATTAAAATTAAATCATACGTTGATAAGTGCAGAACCAATCATTAGACGTCTCCAATAACAAGTTCTAGCATCCAACCAAACGCAAAATCCAGTATAAGAGCAACCTAAATCCATTTTCGAAAAATGAAAGTAGAAATTTCATTTCTAAAACTCTTTTAAAAGGATAAATGTGAAATCCATCGTGAAAATTTGAAAATTTTCTAAATTCGTACACTCAAGACAACCAAACATTTCACACACATAAAAGTAATTTGAACATCAAACTCACAATCATGGTAATAAAAGATAAACACCATGAGTAAAAAGGAACAAGAAGGCTTATCGAAACGAGTAATAGCGGAAAGAAGGACAATGTCCAAAGAATAACAAATTGAATAAGCGTCAATTTGAAAGGCAAAGGGAGAAATGAACGACAAAGCAATTGCTCAAAAGGGGAAGAAAACCTAAGAACCAAACACTCCACTCAAATACAAAAGTCATCATAGTCAATTTCTCGGGCATTTTCGCCAAACCCAAATTATAGCCACATCATTCTAAGGGCTTATCCAATTAACATCACAAACATCGTTAATAAGCTAGTCCTCAAAAGAATGTAACTCATCTCGGTCATACCCTAACCGCTTTCAATCATTAGATTCTACAAAATCCTTAACAATCATCAGGTCAAACTATGAACCCGAATATCTAGTATCCAACTAGCATTAATTAAGGTCTAACGACAAGGGAAAATCCACAATTAAATAATCCACATGAAAGATTCCTAAATGTATTCGAACATCCCTAGTCCAGTCAATTATTAAACTCGAATCCACAAGCATAAATAATTACATCTAGAAAAGCATAATTACCACCAATCATAAGATGAATGGGCTCACCATTCCAATTCTATAATCCATAACAACTGAGCATTCATTATCCAAAGCTTGCAACGAACATTTCTCAATTTCAAACTTCCTTAAGAATCAAAGAGAATTACTAATCCCAAACCGCAAATGACCAATCACTTGGAAATCAAACAACCATTCAAATCATCTATTTCATCTAAAACTCAAAATGAATCGATTTTCATTGATGACAAAACTCCTCAAACTTTGGGTACCAACTCAATTACCCTAAAGCAAAGTCTCTTTTAGAATCCACCAATTAGAGACATCTAATTCCCAAATGATATCCCAAGCAACCGTTATAATACCCAACATCAACAAACTATTATCATGATCAACTCAATTCTCAAAACAACACTACAATACCAAACTCCGAATCTAACATCACCAAGAGAGGATACATTATCACTATTAGGATTCATCCTAGAGTTTAAGTCTTATTTCTCATGATCAAATACAACCTGAACTTTGCTCAATCCAAAGATACATCTTCTAACTAAAGAATTCCAAAATACATTACTCTTACTCTCTGAGCCTTACAAACGGAATATCCAATCCACTAAGGAAAAAAATGAAGCGGCAACGAGATAGGAAACGATAAGAAATCTCAAGGAGAACACGAGAATAAAATCAGGCACGAGATTAAAAGAGAGGAACGCTGAAAATAACGAGGGCAAGAAAGAGACAAAGCAGATAGTAGAGTTATGAAGATATCTGAGTAAGAAAGAAAGTACGAGCTTGTAATTTCTTAAAGATCAATATTGACAAAAACATTCAAGAATGGAAATGGAAAGGAATGATGGCACGAGTAAGGGTTTAAGATTTAATCCACAAAGTTTCTCCTTTCAAAATTAAGGCGATAATAAAACCACTTAATTATTCCTTTACAAAGGCCTCTTACAAGGGACCATCATACCACGAGCAGTCATCAAAGTAAGGTACACCCAGACTTGATAAATCGACTACAACCCAATTCATCCATCCTTTCATATCACGCGGAATCCCAAATGCGGAATTGCAACTCAAGTATAATAACATTCTCTAACTTCCAAAATTTGACACGCTCTCAAAGGTTTCAAAAACCGAAGAACCAATAAGGAATTCTCCATACTAATCTCTTTTCAACTCCTACGGCCACAAGGTAGAACACCGAACAAAACGTCATTATCAACGACATATAGCCCACGAGTTCATTATTATCAAAGTACAACCTCAAGTCAAACATCATCATTAACGTCCCAAGGTATTTCCATCATAGGTCATATCATCGAATCTCACTCACATCTATAATCCTCAAGTAATATGGTTCAACTTACCGAAACCTTACTACTTCAAACGAGTCTCCGATACTATAAGATAAGATCAAATCCTTAACTCCAAGAACTATAGCCAAATGCTTTTCCACCAAGCCTATACTCACAAATACACAATAGGAAACCACAAGACGTCACTTAGTCTCAAAAGCATTTTGCACCTCAAGATATCATTCTAAACTTCTTATTTACACCAACTAGACCTATCATAAGCATGGTCTTCAAAACAATACTAAACTTCTAAGTCCAAAAGACTAAATCACTAATGAGTTAAGAAGTCATAGCCAATCATTTCAACCTACACAGCAAATACATGAAAAACTATCTTCACAAATTAGTCATGGCAAGATCAAGCATTAAAAATAATTAAACATACCGGACCACACTGTCCTCAGGGATTACCAACTCTCACCACCATAGGGTGAAAATTCGATCTATAACCATTTCCTCAAATCACAAGTTCATTCTAAACAATACTAATATTCCACAAAATTTCAAGTTCTTACGACCAAGTATAATATACCACCAACAAATGGGTATGACATCCAAAAAAATGTTACAAGAGGAAGGTAAGGATACCAATGGTAAGATGGAGGAAACTATCAAGAGTAATTTCCAAGAGGCAAACAAAATGGAAGAGAAAGAAGCACCTAAATAGAAGGAAGAGAGAATACTTCAATAAGGATGAGAGAATTCATAGATGAAGAAGAAATACACTTCAATTAGGCTTGTAAATCTTCAAATCTTCGGTAGGGGCTACCTCTTCTAGGTAACACAATGATCCACCTTAAGACGGTAGATACAAACAAACATAACATCACTCAACACAATCAACAAACAAGTTAGAACCTAACAAACATCAAGTACACCAAGACTACCAATTAAAGTCCTTAATTTCTACCCATCTCTCATTTCTTACTTCAAGGTCAAGTAGTTTAGGTTTAGGGTTCACGTGTGTGCGTCGGGAGCGATAAAGCTCTGATACCAACTGTGACAACCCTCGCGAATGCGGAAATATAAAACATACAAACATGTGAAAAGATATGCGGAAATACGGTATTTTAAAAACCTTTAAACATGCAAGTTATATATAACACGAGGTGTGTCAAAAGGTTACAACAAGTACGTAAATACAACAAAGAGAAGGGGTCTCTTAAAATGTTAACAAAGAACAAGTGTTTAGCAAAACTAGCTAATATCGTCTAGAGGTGAAAACTTCCAGGGACAACGCCCGCTAGCTCACACCCGAACCCCAAAATGTCACATCCAAAAAGGCATCCAAAGCAAGCAACCTGTTCATCCATGAAAAACATGAATGCCACAGTCAGTGGGGAGTAACTCCGGGTTCTCCCAGCCATATCACATCAAACGTACATATAAGGAAATACAAAAGTAAAGCATGCATATTTAGATATACATGTGAGTTACAATAAGAAAAGATAGGCAATTCTATAGATAATGATAAGAACATAAGAGGCACAAATCCGAATCCATCATGATATTCAAAGACTCGGGGAAGACACTCTTAGGCAACCGAATACGCTCACTAGGGCTTATCTACGTTAGCGGTATAAGATTGATAAGAATTGAGAATCAACAGGACAAAACCAGTCAAGTCATGCGATGATTACACCAAAATCCAACAGATTATTCATCCATTCACGAACCAAGACCTTGACGGTGTCAAGTCATGCAATGACCATGAATACAATCATGAAATCACGCATTCAAAGACAGCGACACAAAGACGACCTTTCTCACGGTCAATGAAACGCACTAGCATCGTGTACATGGCAAGTATGATTAAAAGGCATCCACGGAATAAAGCATTTCCCGGAACGCATACACGATAAAGCATTTCGCGTATGTAGACTAATCTCCTCCTGGTAGGACGACGATAATAATACGTTCCTAGTCTAAATCTGGCCAGACTCTCGGAATAAAGCATGTTCCGATTCGACATGCGATAAAGCATTTCGCATCCAAGACTCGGGCTTACAATATATATGCCGAGTACCCCAAATTCGGTAGATCAATTCACGAAAGAGGCGGAAAAGAGCTCAATCCTCATAACAAGCGTACGCTACATGCAAATAACACATCCTCGCAAGTACACAACATTTGACGGCCGGGTCGATCAACGCATAGCGTTCAACTCCCAACAACGTCGTCGTATGCCCACTACACATGCATTTAAGCAGTAGGATACCTCTCCGTTCCGACATTCCAGCCTTACGAACGGGAAGGTAGCCAAAGGAATGAGAGTACAAAGCACAAGACAAACTAGTGCTCAAACCGTATCATTTGTAAAAACCGACTCAACGTGGGACATACCAAAAACCGTCACAAAACATGAGAATAGGGAATCATATAAGTTCAAATATGATAAACATGAGTCAACACATGATACATAAGCATTAGAACAAGTTTATGAAGCATAATGAATAAAAACATAGATCCCTCTCCAAAACAACAAGTTGGGAAACTAACTAAAACAAGGGTTCACTTCAAACGGTCATAACTAGAGTTCTACATATGGGAATGCAGAAATTCCAAGTGGAGGTGATAGCTTATCCTCTTACGGTTCCAACGAATGGTCACAAGCCCAAAACAAGCAAGTAACGAAGGAGATATGAGCATTCTACAAAAAAGGGTCGGTGCTGTGAATTTACACGAGTCCACCCGAGAACCAACAACACCTTCCTATCATTTCCCATTTTACAAGTAAAAGTGATCTTACAAAATAGATGGGGTATTTTCGAAATAGATGGGGTATTTTCGAATTAGATGGGGTATTTTCGAACTAGATGGGGTATTTTCGAATTAGATGGGGTATTTTCGAAATAGATGGGGTATTTTTGAAATAGATGGGGTATTTTCCTAATCGATCTAGCAACTAGCTAAACAATCAATATTCATCATCAACAATCATCAACTAACAACAATCATCCTCAAAATCATAATTTCTAAGCTTTCTAATTGTATTCAAAAAACGAATTCTAACATGGAAATCATGTAAAACACGTAAATGATATCGAGTAACCCTTCACCGTTACCTTTTCGCGTCTTTAATCGATTTCTAAACCTTCCTAGTCTCCACCTACATACAATTAGATAATAAAAGATGAATATCATTCACCTTGAGAAAGACGGATAATTTAAAAAAGCGAGAAAGACGGTAATTTTATTACCAATACGGATAGAGGAAGATGAGAGGGGAAGAATAAGACGAACTTACGAGAATTTCAACAAGAAACGAAGAAGATACGGCGATTCAAAGACGGATTGAAAATGGAGGCAAGGTTTTATGGTGTTTAAGGAGAGGAAGAAAAAGATGGAGTTGTGTGAATAAATTAGGTTAGGGTTTGAGGGAGTATATATAGGAAAAAGTCAACGAAAAGTCAAACTCGCCTTAAGACGGCTTTTTCATGGAATCTCGCAGAAATTCCAAATACGAACTCGGATATTCAAAATTCGACTCGGAACTTAAAATTATAAATTAAAACTTAAAATCGCTGACACGATTTCGTAAAATATTTCTATTAGAAAAAATAGGGTACATTTCCGGGGTTGTTTACAAAGATTAAAATTGTTGTGGGCAATTGAGGAATTGGCACATAATTTTGATCGTATAAAATGGTGGTTTGGATAATTTATCAACATAATTAATGAATTATGTTTTGTATAATTAATTTATTTAGTTGATGCATTTTTTTGTCGAATGAATGAATGAATGAATGGTTTTATTTACGTATTTTTATAGTGGTTCAAAAATGTAATACCTAGTGTGGCCTTAGTTAATCATGTTTTTGTAATGATGGAAACATGGTTTGGATGTATTTATGAGATCTCGAATCTCCTTTTATTTCTTTTAATTATGTTTTTTGGAATCAGAATGTAAATAGGTTTATTTTGTAATCTTGAAAATGTAATTTAAAGAAGACTAAAGACGGAGATCGGATGCTCACTCCCGCTTCATGGACCAAGATGGAACATCAAGTCAAGCTTCTCGGGTCCATAACGATGGATTCCAAACTTGTATTTACTGTTCATTTTGGTAGATAGGCCACACTAGGACCGTTGTAATAGTTTACGTATTTTTCCATTCTTTTGCTTTTCATTCACATGTTAAATTATTGCATCATATTCCGCCTAAACCAAACCACCTAAATTGCATGAAAATGATTCATATAGTTTGAATTTTCATCATAGACATACAGATGTCACTCGTTCATAGGGACATCACCTTAGTCTAAATCATTCACGAAATGCTAGAATTTTGTTCACTTAAAATGAATTAAATTTAAGATGATGGGATCTTCCTCTAAAATGATAATTGAGATTAGTCTTTATAGGAAAAACTACTATGAACCCCTTCTTCGTCGGAAGTCATAATATGACCCCTTCTACGTTGGGTAAGTAGTGAGTGTTGACCTATTTTATCTCAACATTATAGTACGAGTAATATCTCGTGATTATAATGGACTAAAAGATAGAATTTACAGAAATTTATCGACCGAGAATTCTAAAGGTAGAATTAGCCAAGAGGTTGGCTTATCAATTTACAGAAATTGAGTCTTGGGATCATTTATATAATTCTTGAGGGAGGTCAATTGTATAAATGCACGAGTCATCGCATTAAACAGTTTTTCATTAGACTCAAATTTAAAACGATGAATACTTATCATTTTTATTTTCTTTATTCACAGTCACATATACAGATATAACTGCTAAATAACAAAATGGCTGGCCATACTGATGACCCAATGCCAAGTGCCACGCTCGGACGTGAATCCTGGCTTAAGATGTTTATGGACAACATGAATCAGTCCACGCGACTGAAGAATGATGGGTCCAACTTTGCGGACTGGGAGGCGGCATTACGGAATGCTGCAATTGCTGACGGTAAGCTCAAGTACTTGACTGAGCCACTACCGACTAACCCAGGCCCCAATGCAGGAGCAATGAATCACTTGCTTATAGTGATTTCGTAATGGAGGCGGGTGCGATAAAGAACGTACTCATCTTTTCAATGGAATCCAATTTGCAGAGGCGATTCATAGCCCAGGTGCAAACAAGATTTTCACCACTCTCTCTAACGAGTTCTCGAAAGCTCCGAGGATCGTTAGCTATGAGTATACCTGTCGCTTCTTTGAAGCGAAACTCCAGAAGGGCCAAGCGGTTAGCCCACACATTCTTGCTATGATCGAGAATGTCGAGAAGCTGGAGGCTCTTGGTTGTAAAATCGATGAGAAGATCATTATTGATCGTGTGCTCCATTCACTTCATGATGGTTTTGCCCTTTTCAGGGCAAATTACTATATGAATGATATGAAGAAAAGTCTTCATCAGCTCCACTCACTTCTCGTACAGACCGAGAGTGATCTGAAATTGAGTGGGAGCTCGAAGCAGGACGTTCTCATGATTAGCAACAAGGGTAGAGGTAAGGGCAAGGCTCAGGCTGACCTAGCTGTAGGGAAGCCGAAGTTCAAAAAGCCAGGAAAGGTCAAGAGTGGGCCTGGTGAGACTAGCGGTAGCTCACAAGGCAAGACAAAGAGCAAGGAAAACATGGAGTGCCACCATTGCCACAAGACTGGGCATTGGAGGCGGAACTGTCCCGTGTATGCTGAAGACGTAAAATCAGGCCGCGTCACTCCTGTTGGTACGTCATCTTTTATTCATATGATTGAGATTAACCATGCAAGTTTCGGAACTTGGGTACTAGATACTGGTTGTGGTTCTCATCTGTGTAATCATTTGCAGGGCCTAAGAAGCATCACAACTCTCGCAAAGGGTGATGTGGACCTGCGAGTGGGGAATGGAGCTAGAGTTGCTGCCGTTTCAGTGGGAACATATGTAATCCAACTCCCTAGTGGTTTTGAGTTATTGCTGAATAATTGTTACTATGTACCCAGTTTGTCGAAAAACATTATTTCTGTTTCCGTACTTGATAAGGACGGTTTTTCGTTTTTAATAAAGGATAATAGCTGTATTTTCTCTTTAAACGATATGATTTATGGTAAAGCTGTTTCCATGAATGGAATATATGTTTTAGATCAAACCACAGATATAATGCATGTGAGTAATAAGAAAGCAAAGGTTGGTGACAAAGATCAAACCTATCTATGGCATTGCCGTATGGGACACATAAATGAAAAACGCGTGAAAAAGCTCATTGATAATGGGACTATCTCCCCATTTGACTATGAATCTTTTGGCACGTGTGAATCATGTCTCATAGGCAAAATGACTCGAATTTCCTTCAAAGGTGTTGGAATGCGCGCTGCTGACCTATTAGGACTCATACATACTGATGTGTGTGGACCTATGTCAATCAACGCTAGAGATGGCTATAGGTATTTTATCACTTTCACGGACGATTTGAGTAGATATGGTTATGTCTACTTAATGAAGCATAAAAGTGAGTCCTTTGACAAGTTCAAGGAATTCCAGAATAAGGTTGAAAACCAGCTGGATAGAAAGATTAAAGCACTACGTTCAGATCGTGGTGGCGAATATCTTTCGAATGAGTTTGATCAACACCTTAAAGACTGTGGTGTAGTACTACAGTTAACTCCACCTGGAACACCACAATTGAATGGTGTGTCCGAACGGAGAAATCGAACATTACTTGATATGGTTCGATCCATGATGAGTCACACGGTTGTACCTGATTCATTGTGGGGTTATGCTCTTTTGTCAGCTGCTCTAATACTTAACCGAAGTCCGTCTAAAGCTGTAGACAAGACTCCATATGAATTATGGAAGGGAACGGTCCCTAACTTGTCCTTTATTCGGGTTTGGGGCTGCGAGGCTTATGTCAAGTGGAGACCTGACGATAAGCTCGGCCCACGATCGGTCAAGACATACTTTATTGGTTATCCAAAAGGGATGTTTGGTCATTACTTTTACTCGCCTACCGAACATCGAGTTTTTGTTGCGGCTAGTGCGACGTTCTTAGAGAAAGAATTTCTCGAGAATAGGACAAGTAATGGAACCTTCGATCTGTCGGAGATTCCAGAACCAACAACCGAGCTACCAATGGAGGAAACTGTTCCTTCATCATCGGCTGCGGTAAATATTCCTGAGGAACCTAGAAGGTCGGGTAGAGTCTCCATTCCTCCAGACAGATACATTGGTATGGTCGAGGAGAATGGGAGAGATGACGTTTTACTCCTAGAGAGTAACGAACCCGCTACCTATAAAGGTGCCATGACCTGTTCCGACTCTAAGCTATGGCTTGAAGCCATGCAATCCGAGATGGACTCTATGTATGAGAATGACGTATGGGATCTGGTTGACTTACCTGATAAGGTTCGGCCTCTTCAGTGCAAATGGCTTTATAAAATAAAGCATTTTGTAGAAGGACAACCAGATACATACAAGGCACGACTAGTGGCAAAGGGTTTCACTCAAGTGCAAGGATTGCACTATGATGAAATTTTTGCACCCGTAGTTATGCTGCGTTCCATTCGGATAATCTTAGCGATTGCCGCTTTTCATGACTATGAAATTTGGCAAATGGATGTGAAAACCGCCTTCTTAAACGGTTATTTGGAGGAGGAGTTGTACATGGTACAACCGAAGGTTTCAGTTGATCCTAAAAATCCTAAGAAGGTTGCAAGCTTAAGCGTTCCATCTATGGACTTAAGCAGGCTTCTCGGAGTTGGAATCATCGTTTCGACCAGGTGATAAAAGAGAATGGATTTACTCGATCGGTCGAGGAACCATGCTTATATATCAAGTCGAGGGGGAGCAAGATTGTCTTCCTAATATTGTATGTCGATGACATACTCTTGATTGGGAATGACATACCTCTCTTAACTTCGGTAAAAGTTTGGTTAAAGAACCATTTCCAGATGAAAGATCTGGGCAAGGCACAAAGAATTTTGGGGATCCGTATCTACAGAGATAGATCACGACGGATGTTATCCCTCAGTCAGGAGTCTTATATAGGTAAGATTCTTGAGAGGTTCAGCATGACCAACTCCAAGAAGGGGAACCTTCCAATGGTCACTGGGATGCATTTGAGTAAAGCTTAGGCACCAAAGACATCGGAAGAGGTCGAGCGCATGAGTCGGATTCCTTATGCATCAGCTATAGGATCGATCATGTATGCCATGATATGCACACGTCCAGACGTGGCATATGCATTGAGTATGACGAGTCGGTACCAAGGCAATCCAGGTGAAACACACTGGATGGCTGTTAAGAATATCCTTAAGTACCTACGGAGGACTAAGGATTGGGTATTGACTTATGGAGGTGACACTGAGCTATGCGCAACCGGTTACGCAGATGCTAGCTTCCAAACGGATCGAGATGACTCGAAATCTCAGTCTGGATTCGTGTTTACTCTTAATGGTGTTGCGGTCAGCTGGAAAAGCTCCAAACAAAATGTTATAGCAGATTCTACGACTGAGTCCGAGTACTATGCCGCTTCAGAGGCTGCGAAGGAAGCTATATGGATGCGTCAGTTCTTACAGGACTAACCTAATTCCTAGTTCGGATGACCCGATCACCATCTATTGTGATAATAGTGGTGCCATCTTCCAGGCTAAGGAGCCTAAGTCCAGCACAAGTCTAGGCATGTACCAACGGAAGGCTCACATGATACGAGATTACGTGGAGCAAAGGGAGATAGTGAGACAAGATTGTACGGATGATAACGTTGCAGATCCTCTCACTAAACCGTTAAGATATGATAAGCATGAAGGGCACGTTATTTCCATGGGAATCAAACGTGTTCCTGAGTTGTATTAGTTGTTTTATATGGATTAGACACCTGTATCTTTTTCATAAAACCATCTATGAAATCATCGTTTTGTTTTATATTTTGTTTTTCATGTGGGTTGTACGGACAACATTGAACACCACAAAGTGAACTGAATTACATTATATTTGTTTTGGGTCCGTAATTGCCTACATGAGCTGATAACTCTGGCAATTATTTTGTGACGTCGATTGATGGTGGGTTCAACGAGCCATAAGTCAAACTGTTGACTGATCGATCACAGATGCGGGTTATAATGATACTGCGCAGGACATTTTGTGACGACGTTATGGAGTCCTAAATGTTTCAGAACATTAGGTGCCAGGTCGTGGATAGGACATCCATAGTGTTCCTAGAGTCGATTCTTTTGACTATCGACTGTCTCTTGAGATAAAGGCAGTTTTTGGGTGACTTTGGTTTCTTTCTCATGGTCGACCGTAACAGGAGGCTAAGTAGATTTTCACTGGGTCATTTCATACTGCGCTTGTGTCTGCAAGATTCGAGTTGAAGAAAATATCCAACCTTTATCAGGATATGATATTTCTCAAGGCCACTCGAGGAGCTGTAACTGAAATGCATGGCCATGCTCGAATGAAGATTCGTTTATCAGTTAAGTTACTCTCTAGTCGGGGAAACCACTCTTGATACAGATCACTTGTAAAATACGACCTTTGTGAATACGGACTTTGCAAATTGTTTTACATTGAGTGGGAGAAATTTAATATGGATATGAGAATCGGTTATCGCACATACACTTGTACGGACAAGTGGAGATTGTTGGAGCCAGTGTCCTCCACAGTTAGTGCAATAACATAAATAAATCTCTATAGGTTCACAGGGTATACTTTGTATTGTAATCAGTTGATTAACGTTTATCGATAACGGTTGGCTTGCTAGATAAGTTTGACGTTATTGTCATACAGATGGCGGTGATCAACTGGTCCCTAAAAGTCACACCTAAAGGATGTGATTGAGAGATGTGATTATTTGAGAAAATAATCATATTGATGCCTTATTAAATGACTAAAAGGTTAGTCGGTGTTTTTGACTAAAAGGTTAGTCAATGTGATGATGATATAATTATTTAATAACGATTAAATAATGTTAGCTAAGACGAATTAACTGTAATTCGTAATTAAATATAAAATGTTATATTTAGTTGTAGTATATAATGTGAGCTTAAACGAATTAAAATGTTAATTCGTAATTAAACATAAACCGTTATATTTAATTAGCAGGATTATAAATATACCGATATTTATAATTGAAGTATATATTATACGATTGTCATAATAATTGTTATGTTAATATATCCACTGCAAAATGTTGTAATGGACCTTATTAATGTATGACAACATATTAGACAAATATAATATGTATAACATTATATTAAATGGAAGCTAATACAATCGTAAAAGAGTCCATATACACTTTGGAATTTCGGTCAAATAAGGTAACAAAATAAGAGAAAAATAATCCCTTATTTTCTCCTATGTCTGTCGTGACCTAGGGAGGATATAGGAAGAGTTTTACTGATTCTAACTCTCTAATTATTCATCATCAATTTCACATCTCAAAGAGAAAAAGATACAGACTCTTTTCTCTGTAATTTTTCTAGCAATTACAAGGGCATATCTCGATCAGTCTTGGGTGCTACGATTAGGAGGATATCTACTTTGATATCTGTTCTTAGGCCGAATTTACGAGGACTAAAGGTTATTCCTAATCCCTTTGTTTATTATGCAATTTCATTTATGACCCGTTAATCATATAAATCGTAATTTCATTATAATCCTGTAAGATTAAAGGAATGTATACGGATATATTCCCACAATAACAACCAATGATTTACGACTATTACTGAAGAGTTTATTGATCTGAAATACTCAAGAAGGGGGAAAGGGGAAGGGGGAAGGGGGGGGATTGAGTATAAATAAAGTATGCCTACCTTTTTCGATTGTCTGTGCATAGCGTGGGTATGAGATACTTAGTGTGAATTAATGAACTAAATTCAACTAAGTTAATTGTATGTAAAGAGTAAATGTAAACGATCAAAACAAAAGAAATAATGCAAGTGACACGAATAATTTTTAAGTGGTTCAGTTTCACAAGTCGAAACTTACGTCCATATTCTCGATTGATTACTTTAGTACCTTTCTACAGATTACAAACCAATTCACCACCTCGTACAACTAACTCTAGTTGTAGCTCTATTTTGAGTATCGTAACATACTTGACTTACTTACATTAATAAGAAAGTGTTTGATTGTTTTTTGGATGTTCACACAATTGAACTTGTAAGAAAGAAGTCTAGCACTATTTTCCTATAACCATTTCTTAAAAATAATAGCAATAGAAATGGCACGACTTTTCAAAAATACTTTCAAATGCAAAACAATAATTTAAACAATTTTATTCCAAAAGATATTTCAAAATGGAAAAGTCACGTTCTAATGTATAATATTGTGATACACGGATTCACGATCCTTTACGAACCGTAGTGCGCTGGGAACAACGTATGGAGAAACGAGAGACAAGCGTAGTGATACGCATTTCTGGAGTCGCCACCAACGTTTGTGGGAAGTTGGAATCGTTCGAATACTTTATGCCAGGTCAAGACACAAAGTAATGACATGAACACTAAGAACTCGTTACCCTTAGCATTCTATGTGTAGAATTACTCTCGTGGATGCCAATGAACACGGATGTTCACAGAGATCTGGAGTAAGGGGCGAGGGTACGTATTAGGAAGTTCTTTAATCGAACACCTAATCTCGCCCGCCTCAATAGCGGCCTCTACTAATGATTAGGGAAACTCTTCTGTACTCGATATGTAGTCGGTTTTATGTATGCAATGCAACATCCACGTTTTAATCCTAACATGTGAATTAACTATGTCGGTGAACATATAGTTTAGCAATCAATTATGCCGAATTAGGATTTTAGATTGATTACATGTTAAAGGCAAATAAATCATACAATATAATGATTAAATATAATTACAAAGATTTACATGATCTATGTCGGAAATATGCCCAAAAGGAAGATGTAAAGAAAAGGAAAAGAATTAAAGACTAAACGAACAGATTAACAATGATACCCGACTTAATAGTCGATTAATTAAGCAATTAAGGCTACGTCAGAACGATAAAGGAAGTTCAGAGACAGAATCCAACCCAGAACAGGCGCAACGGGTGATGCGTCCTCTGGTACAGGCGCAACACTATGTGCGTCTGTTCTTGCGTTGGGTTCTGGCTGTGAAGCCAGAAACGCAATTAGTTAGTATTCGTTTGTGTATTTACGGTTAATTATTGATCTATAAGTCGAGTAAAGGTGATTTAAGTCATATTAATTTACACTAATTATATCAAAGACGGATCCAAAGACTAGATATGAATAGATCCAACCTCTAAAGACACGATCTTGATCTAAAGTTCTCAAAAACCTACTAATATTGAATTATTAGGGATCTAAGACGAACTATAAAAAAGATTGTTTAAATAAAACCATTAAAAGAAGGTTTTGAAAAGGTTTGGCATAAATCCGACATGAATCTTACATAATTGAATAAAATACTGATAAAAAATACAAAAGACGGGATTAAACACCCTCAGACTTTCATGTTTGACGAAATGAGATTAACTAAGTTGCGCTTTACTGATAGCTCGACTCGAATGTAAAGAAAGTGCCCTCGTAAGAGGTTCTAAAATCGATTAGTTAAATTGATTAACTGTAGTGGTCAATATGGTAGGTCAATGCAATAACGAGACGGGAACCCAGAAGGATCCGAGCTTATGTGGTCGATTGATCAAGCGTGTAGATGTCAAAATTCTTAGAGCATGGTCTAGATTTCAAAGAGAGGGAAGATAAGGGGCAGAACACTCGCGTGCCTTAAAAGTGAGCACGAACCTCTTCCTTTATAGGGAGAAATCCGAAATGTTTTGGAATGACTCGAACACGGAAAGAAAAATAAAAATAGTCGGGAAACAAGCAAAACGAGCTGGAAAAGAGGCGCAGCAGGCACTGCGACTCTTGGAAGAGGCGCAGCACCCGCTGCGTCATATCCCAAGCAGTTTGCTACTTTGAAAGAAAGAATTCCGCGTTTCTTTTATGGAATTGCGGTAGATTTCGAATTCTCTCTAAATAGTATACGGATATATTTTTAGCAAGAAAGATAAGTTTTGAAATATTAAAATATCCGTAATATTCTCGAGCGTTCAGACTCGGTATCAAAAGACGGTTTATAGAAAATGAAGCGGTTTTTGACCCTGACTCCAAATAAACTCTAATGACCGTCAAAACGACCGTCTCGGTACGTAGATGATGACCAAGGAGTAAACACAAGTATTTGAGCTATCACTTGACGATAAACTTATGAACTATCATAAATCGTTTTGCATACCAAAGATGCGGCCCAGTCATCACCGGGTGGTTGGCGGAAGGTGTAGAACTGAGGTATCTACCGAGCCCCACTTTGACTGAGGCTTCGAAAAGGCAAAAGTCAAAGTATAGCCACCAGGTCAATCAAAGAATACAACCTGACAACTATGGCGACGCGAGGCGGTTCATGGGGTCTGAACCAAGGACCTGTCGTCGGGAGCATTTTAATGTCTGTCAACCATCGGGGAGGGTCGTTTAAAGTCCGTTAGACTACGTATGAAAGCTCGCCAGCCATAAGAAGGATTCATACCTGAGCATCTTCTTACTTGGACTAAGGTGCGATGTGAGGCTAGCCAGTCGTCTGAATGTGGCGCGTAATGAGGCTCGGCAACCGCTGAGGATAAGATGCGTAATGAGGTTCGCCAACTCACTGACTCGAAACCGCTTCGAAAACCCCCTTAGGGTAGCTCATTTTGGATGAAACTTGGTGTTCTGGAACCCTTGTGTAATGGGTAAACTTGTTGTAGCATTTGATTTTTAGTTTGCGACGGTTTCTGCAGGACGCTTTTCTAGGGCGTAACCGCTTTTATAGCGAAATGCTGTCGGATTTTTGACTCAAACCTATTGTTAGGCTTTGATTTTATACTTGAGTTGACCCCTACCTTACATGTGTAGTCGGGTTTTTGAAAGAATGGTCAAAGATGAGCAGAAAACATCTTGAAAATGACTTGAAACGTCTTTGAAATGTGCTTGACATTTGTTAGAAACCGCTGAGGATTTGCTTGAAATGTTTGATACGTTTGAAACGTTGACATGTTGAAACCGCTCAGGATCGTGCATGTGACATTCCTTCTACGTCAGGAAAAGGTCCTATAGACATAGACCCTGAGCCTTCTTCTTCCCGTGTGGGAAACGATATACCAGCCGAGGTAGTGCAGGAGACCAAGGCGACTGAGGATGAGGTTCTGAGGAGAATTACTACAGGACGAGGTGGGCACCATTTGGCGGGCGCACCTGAGTGGGCTGAGAAATGGGATGGTAGACATCTTATTTGGGCAGAAGAGAGCCACTTGTCTTACAGGACGGCACAGAGCATGGTAAGCCTTTGTATTTGTTTTGTCATCTTCCATATCCGATTGCCACTTCTTTTGAAAAATAAAATGTTAAATGACTTTCCTTGATTCAAATTGCAGGAAGCCGGGAACATGAGGTCCTTTTATGGCTACACGAACATGATGGAGGCGTATGAGAAGGTGACCGAGGAGGAGAAGGCCCTCATTGGGGGAGGAGCCTTCGGAGAGTTGGTCAGAGCTTGGAGGTCGATCAGGGCGATGAAGATTCGGGCTAACCTTTTCCTGATTCCGGCCTTCTTGGATCGTTACTGAGATACGACTTCAACCTTCCATATGCCTTTTTGGGGAGGTCGGAGTCACCTTGGAGGATTATGGCAAGATTTTTGGTTTGCCGTGTGGAGAAGAGAGCTTGGAGTGGCCATCGGCGGCCATGAGGGTTGACTCATAGGCTGGAACTTGCCGGCAGGGGAGGCTCCTCTGCCTGGGTTGGTGCCGAGCTCTTACGTTAGAGACTACTTTGTGGGTAGGACTCCGAAGAGAGTGAGGATAGGTGGAGAGATGGTGGCTCCTTCTCCTTGTATTGCTGAGCATAGGGCTCGGCTTTGGTTGTGGTGGTTCTTGTCTTCGATTTACTTCGGAGACAAGGGGGATATGCTGTCGACAAAGCTTCTTCCTTTCCTTTCTGACTTGAGTAACCTAGGTCGTTAGGACTGGGTTACTCATGGCTTTGTGGTCCTCACTCGCTATATGGAGGCCATGTTTAGGCTGGAGCTGATGGAGAAAGGGACTTCTCCTGTTACAGTTAGTTTTGGACTCTGGCTAGAGTTATTAACCTTCTTTTGAACCTTATTGAGAGATCAATAATCTTGTTTTGATTGAAAGATAAATATTTGATTTTGACGTTGATACTGTTATTACCTTTTTTGCAGGCGTGGGTGTACTCCTACTTTTCGGGCTTCGCGCCCAAGAGGATGGAGCCTGAGCCAATGGTGTACCCAGTTTTGAGGGACTGGGTGGTGCGCCGTAAGAAGAGCCAGCGTTCTTCTAATGATGTCTATAGGAGGGGCGTGAATGCCCTGCAGCTGGAACATGTAAGGATCTCCGACTACTTTCTTTTATGTCTTTCATTTTGGAGAAAGGTCATAAGGAATGATCCTTTTCTTTGTTTTAGTGGTTTCCGAGGCCTTGGGTTGACTAATCGGACGAACCGACTTTCGTAGCTGAGGCCCTACGTCCTAGGAGCTCGAGTCGATTGTTGCTGAGGACGCCCATGGGACCTGTGTGGTATTTGGGCGAGCGTTTGACTCGGTAGTGCTCTTGTGATGCTTTCACGGTCCCCATCAATCCTCCAGAGTCGATGTTTAGGGAGCCTTATAACGCTGAGAGAGAGGCTGACTTGGCTGGTGTGAGTGGGGACGCCCTCTTTCTTCCTGGCAAGGATTACCCAGGATTTGTTCGCCGGAGATTGGCGTACTGGCTGATCGTGGTAAGCATCGCTTGCTTCTTGTTATATTGAATTATGAGAAATGATAAATTACTCGTTGATGAACCATTTGATCTTTGTAGGAGATCGAGGTGACGGGCGTCGAGCCCCTAGCTTACCCCGAGAAGATCGAGTACACGGACGCGGCTGGCTTGATGACAGTCTTAGTTCTTCGTGAGTTCAGCGTGGCGGTGACCGATGCTGGCTTGGAGGATTGGGAGCACCTGGCGAGAAGGGTGAGCTTCCAATACATGATCATCTTTGTTGCATAGGAATGCATTTGTTTTAACTCTTATTCGTATTTGAATATAGGTGGCCCCGTCTCGGCATGTTGCGTTGTGGAGGGTGGCCAACCGATTGCGGGCTACATCCGTTGAGGCACTCCTAGGTGGCCGGGACCGAAAGTGAGAAATCCATCATTCCCTTTTCATTTATTGTTGCATTTTGTATTTTTGAAATGAAATAACTGACTGAAATGAGGCTTTTCTTTCGCAGAGAGCCTTGGAGCATGAGCTGGTAGAGTCTCGGGTAGAGACAGCGGAGTCTCGAGAGGAGATAGCTCGTTTGTTGAGGGAGCTGGAGGCCTGGGATGGCGAGATTGTCGTCCTTGAGATTTTAGCTGCGCTTACTAGCGACGAGGATTAGCCGTATTTGTTTTGTTTATAAACTTTGGATATTTTGAACTTTGTTTTGGATTTGTTGTACATTTGGATTTGTTTTCGGGTGAGAGCCCCCAGTTTTGGATTTGATTTTAGGGCGAGAGCCCCCAATGTGATGTATATATTCCCTTTTTGACCGTGTTACGACGGCCTGAGTGCCTTTACTGGAAGATATCTTCTATTCCTGCAGGTTAGCTTAAAGATAGGTTTGGTAGCTGACGGTTCCTGCCGTCATGCTGCTGAAATTTATATCGAATTCACATAAATTACATGTAGTATATAACAAATAATCTACTCAAACATTTTACATGTGACGTATCGGTAGCCTAAACTAGCGCGAAATGAGTGCTTGAATATGACAAAATGCGAAAAAATGTGAAAATATGACCGACAATGGGGAGGGTTACCCCCTAAAAAAAAGAAATGAAAAGAAATATATAAGTTTAGAAAAATTGAAACGAAATGATTTTCCTAAAAAGAAAAGAAAAGAAAATGAATAAGTGTGCGGAATTGGCCAAAATGTCGATTTATCGTCTGGAAAACTGAACCTGGCAAGGATTAGGAAATCAAAAAACACCTTGGTAACTCGGCATATTTGCCAAAACCATATCCTATAGGAATAGGAAATCATAGACGAACATGAATTAGGAAGGTGTATAAGCTGGAAATTATGAGAAAGAGCTTGAGGAAGAGGCGCAACAAGAGTTACGACTCTTCGAAAGGGCGTAGCTGGTGCTGCGTCGTTTCCTGGGCTAATCAGACCCCGGTTAAAATTAGGAAAAGACGAATAGTATATATAGCGAGCTCGGTTGAAGGTTTTATTCACAAAATTCCTCCTTCAATAATCCGTCTCTTACATAAAAATTCTCAAATCTAAAAAATCCTTCAATATAATGGATGCCTTTGAAAATCATCTTAAAGAACGGGCTAATGAGTTCATCCATGGTGAGAAACATGACATGGGTGCATACAATCTAGGGACAATCTTGAGTTTAAAATTGTGGAAAGTTGTAAGGCCCTTTCTTGATGCTTGCCTTGAGTACAGGGACTCAAAATTACATGTATTTCCCTTTCCTAGAGGTGATATTTGTCCTTTCCCTGAAGAAATAGCTGCCATTGGAGGATGAGACCCAGAAGATGCTCCAGTTATACCCTTTAATTCAGGGACCTCCTTGGATTGACTAAAGCTGAGGTAGACCGATATGTTACCTCAAAAGGTGTCCGTATGCATGAATTTATGGAGCGATTCATAAATAGGGAAGACCCTTCTTTATCATATGTTGCGAGGCGCAGGGCCTTTGGATTTTGCCTTTTGCATGG
The DNA here is from genome assembly GCA_022085475.1 of Heliosperma pusillum. Taxonomy (NCBI): domain Eukaryota; kingdom Viridiplantae; phylum Streptophyta; class Magnoliopsida; order Caryophyllales; family Caryophyllaceae; genus Heliosperma; species Heliosperma pusillum. The sequence continues at coordinate 26,804 of JAIUZE010010365.1, forward strand.
CTATATTTTCCAAGGGCACGTTGACAAGGAGACAAGGGGGGTCCTCTATTCTTGAGTTTGGTGGAACAAATGGAGCTGCGCAAAAGCCCAGCTTGCCTTTGTTTAGGAGAGATTATCATTGGCCTCGATAACAGAAAGGCTAATCGAGAGATTCCATATCTAGGGAGTCCTATCATCTTGCAGGTTAAAACCCTTCCTTTCTTTTTTCTTTTTTTCGTTCGTCTTTTTTTTTTGTTCGTTTTTCTTTTTCATTTTTTTTGTTCGTTTCTTTATTTTTTTTTTTGTTTTTTTTCTATTGACATTCTTGCTTGCTCCAGATATGGTTGATGGAGCGCCTGCGATTGATCGAGCCCCCAATTAATGTTTAAGGATATCGTGCTCGCTCGATCACCATAAGGACCAGGCTCTATATGGTTGATTGCACCAGGATTCCGAACTACTGAGAAAATAAGCTGAAAGGTGAAGGCGGCCCGGTGATCCGATGGACTGTGCCGTGGTGGCATCTCAGACTAGTCACTGGGTCATCATCTTTGGACCCAACTATGTCGCTTCGCATTCCTGGTTTGGAATCATGGTATGTATATTTTCGAAGAGCCTGGTGAGGCAAGTGAGCCTTAAGCAGAGGATCCCGAGACTTGACACTGTTCCCCAGCCTGCCTTTGCTCATACTGCAGAGTCTTGTAGGGAATGGGCCGCTAGATGAATGCAAAGGAATATGTGGTTCATACCCGTTCTTGTTGGCTCCCTATGGGTATCTGACTCATATATGCGATGGAGGAAGGCTAGTACTCCATAAAAGCGGGAGAAGCTAAGGAAACGTGAGCCTGTGGACTGTAAGATCTATGAAAGCGGTAAAGAGAAGTCCAAATATATGACTGAAGGTGAGGAGGAAGCGGGATTCCTAGTCACGCATCCAACAAAGAGATCAAGGACTAATCCTGCTGCAAGGGTGGTGATAGATAGACACGGTAATGCTAGACCTCGAGAAAGACCATTAGAGATTAGGTCTGAGGTAACGCAGGAGCGCCTGGCTCGCGGTCGAGACAAAAAGTGTGAGAAAGGCGACAAAGGCAAGGGGAAGATGGAAGAATAGCCTTAGTCAGTTTTATTATTTAGTATTATTATTTGTTGTAATAAATGGTGGGATTTTTAGAATCCTAGTCTTAGCTTTTTATTTCACCGTATCTTTATATGTGTGAGATATTATTACTATTTTTGGATAATGAATAAAGATTAAGTTAGTTAAGAAACTGATGAGTTTTTCTTTCTTCATTATTCTTGTCAAATTTCAAGTACAAATGTCCTTCTATTCACATTTCAAAATAATAGCGGGTTGAATCCTGTGAAGGATTGCCTACGTATTCATTAGAAAAACTGAAAAAATGAAAAAGAATAATTGTTCGAAGCAAGAGTTTCTAATGAACTTAGAAAAGGGTAGCATGTGCTTTTAGGGTTGTTCATATTTATACCCGGACCGGCGAACCGGACCTGACCGGACCGTAAGGGCCAGACTGGACCAGACCGGCCATACGCAGGTCCGGTCTCCGGGTGACATAAAAGGGACCAACCGGTCTCCGGTCCATACTGGTCCAAAACCGGGGTTGACCCTCTGAGAACCGGTTCAGACCGGCAGTACCTTTGAGCGGAAAGTATGACACGCTGACTTATTAAATAATGAAGGCAGAAGATTTTCAAAAACTCAAATATGGCATATAAAACGTCTAGTGCTTGGATTCTTGGCAAGTTGGAGTAAATATTGTCAATTGGTCAAACTTATCTATTAAACTAATTCCTAATTTTTAGGAATCCCATATTAAATAGGTACATAAATATTTGCATGTTTTGAATATTTTTAGATTAAGGAAATAATTTCCTTCTTTTAATCTCTGTACATTTTTTTTTTTCTCATTTGCATATATTGGTTACTCCACATATCTTTCCCAACTCCATCAATTCTTCGGTGGGCACTACTCCATTTCATCTTTTCTCAACTCCATATTCATAATCATATATATTTACTTGTTTATTTTACAACTTGAAATCTGGACTTGATTTTTAGAGCAACTAATCTGTTTTGGATTTAATTTTTGGCGTTCAATCTTTTGGAGCATTGAATTGTTATTGTTTTAACAACACAAACATTGAAGGTTGGAAATAACCGGAAGTGTGAAATATAGCAAACTGTCTTTTTCTTCATTGGCCGGTTTACGAGTCCGGGTCCTGTTTCAGCACCTAAGGTCCGGTCGCCGGGTTTGTTTCCAGAAAGTAACCGGTCTCCGGTCTGACCCGGTCCGGTCCGGGTTTGGACCTTTCTACAACCCTATGTGCTTTACTTACTCCTTAAAGAAATACAATTCGATTTATTTGATGACATGAGGATTATCCTAATGTCAAAATGCAAGAGTATAGCGACATTAAATTCAACTAGCCTGGGGCCGATTTAATTCCGTGTTGCATGAGTGGCACGTGGGGTTGCGCGAGGCGCGTTTTCCTAGTGCATGCTAAGGGTAGTACCGTTTCAACTGGTCTAGGTTGGTAGGGTTAGAAAATTCATTCCCGTCTAGGTCTGTGATTCTAACTGCACCCGTGAGAATATGGATTTGACTAAGAAAGGTCCAACCCATGTAGGTTTGAACTTTCCTCGTGGATTAACAGGTAAGAGAGCTATGACTGATTTGAGCACTAAAGCCCCTTTTTTTAATGTTTTTGGGTTTGACTCGTTTGTTGAATGCCCGTTTGATACGTGCTTGGTAGGTCTGTACATTGTGTAATGCACGCAGTCTACGTTCGTCCAAAAGGAAAAGTTCATCATATCTATCCCTCTTCCAATCAGCTTCTGGGATTTGACTTTCTAAGAGAATACGCAGAGATGGGATTTCCAGCTCTATTGGTTGTACAGCTTTCATTTCATATGTTAAATAAAAAGGAGTGACCCCATTGAGTGTCCTAACTGAAGTGCGATAACTCCATAACGCGACGGGTATCTTGCTTTGCCAATCACAGTAACTGTCGATCATTTTCTTGAGGATTGTGACGACGTTATTATTAGTTGCCTCTACCGCGCCATTAGTTTGAGGTCGATAAGGCGAGGAATGACGATGCTTGATCTTGTTGGAGTAAGTGTCCTCAACAATAGTGCGATCACTTAATTAAATCTCACTAACAAGAATACAAAGGGATGATTAGCATTATAGTCAACTGATCCACATTAATCGGTAATGATTGGCTTACTAGAGTTTGACATAACTGTCGTATGACAGTGGTGATCAGTTGGTCCCTTGAGGTCACACCGAAAGGACGATTCCCTAATCGTGAAAGTTAATTAATTGTATATAGATACAGATTAATGAATCCCTTGAACTAAACAAGTTTATATTATAAGTGAAAACCATGTCTTATTGTAATATGGTTAAATAAGATTCAATTTGATAATATAATCGTTATATTAGTAAGAATGCTTAATGTTTATGAAAAATTTGAGATAAGCATAATTGGTTGATCATAATTACAATTAGTTGTAGATCATATCAACCAAATATGAGATGACCCATTATATATATATGTGTGATTATAAATTATTACTTAAAATGTTAAGTTTAATTTATTTGACATGAAATTGTATTTAAATTAGCTAAATACATAATTATAAGATAAGATAACATTTCACATGTCACATGTCACATATGTGACAGTTGACAAAATCAAAAAATAAAATGGACACCCATGTTAACATGGGTGCACCGGTTTTGCAAGGTGTAGGGTAGGGTTTAGGTTTTGATTAAATGTTTAAATCAAAGCTTAAACACTATGATTACCACCATAATGTCTATAGCCACCCTAATACCTTGATTAGGCAAAAACCAAAAAGCACCCTACCCTTCCCCATGGTGGTGCCGGTTTGATGATGATTATAAGGGGGTGTTTTTCCTCTTATTTGGTCATCCAATCTCCTAGAAAATATTAGTATCTTTATCTCACTAGAAAATACAAGATATTTATAAACTTTAGAAGTTTCATAGAACTTGTGTTTGTAGCTTGAAATCGACATTTCTAAGGTATAAATTTCGAGTGTCATACTCGGTTTAAGGAGACTCGACTATTGTTCTAGTATATCAATAGTTAAGTGATTATGGGTTTGTCTAAGTGCAACAAAAGGAGAGTTCCTATACTTGGAGCTTTTGGAAGTTCATCCTAAATCATCTAGCTCAAGAATAAGGGTAAGAAGGAGTCTTATTCTTGTGCCTAACTAATCCATTATCAATGTGAGGAAACAATTTTTCCGTCTTATCTTTATTTTATTGTGTGCAGGCACTGTGGAAACTAATTAAAGAGTTAATTAGTACTCCCTCCAATCCAATCCAAACTACCCATTTGGCTTTTTGCGGTCTACGAGACGACACTTTGACCTCGTTTTTATTCATTTATATATTATTTTTTTTGGGTCGAAATTGTAATTTTACGAAACCTATTCTTATAAGAAACGTAAAAATATAAATTTTATATATAAATTTCAAAGATTTGACCTAATATAATCGATGTCAATATTTTACAAGTTTGACTTTAAAATGTGAGTGGATAGTTTGGATTGGATTGGAGGGAGTATTACTTAAGAAATGTTTTAAGTGTAGGTATATGAACCTAACAGATCTAGTATTTTGGCTAGCAACTGCCCGGTCTTTGCTTGGAAGTGTGATCCATTATCACTGATGATTTCATGGGGGCAACCATATCGACAAATGATATTGATTTGTATGAACTTTGCCACATTTTTAGCGGTAAGACTAGTGTAGGATGCTGCTTCAACCCTTTTGGTGAAATAGTCGATAGCTAACAAAATGAAACAGTGACCTCTTGTTCCAGTTAGAGTGATCTTTCCAATGATGTCGATTCCCCAAGCAGAAAATGGCAAAGGACAGGTGATAATGTAAAGCAACGAGGGAGGAACATGCTGAACATTCCCGAAGATCTGGCAATTGTGGCAGTGTCTGACGTATTTAATATAATCTGACTCCGTAGTCGTCCAGTAATATCCTAGACGTGTGATTTTCTTTGCCATCATGGGCCCGCTCATGTGAGAACCGCATTCTCCATCATGAACTTCTTCCATTACCTTTTGTGCTTGTGAACGATCAAGGCAACGCAAGATGACTCCAAGAGGTGTTCTTTTGTATAATTTTCCTTGAATAAGAAGGTATTGAGAGGCTAGTAAGCGTATGGCGCGTTGTCCCCTCTTATCTATCCCTGGTGGGTATGTACCGTTTAGTTTGAAGTTTAGAATGGCTTGGAACAAGGGTTCCTCCGGATTCTCTTCTTCAACTGTAAGTTAGTACACATAGGCTGGTTCTGACCGTCGTTCGATGTATAAAGGCACTTCGATCATGTGGTCTGGCATATTGATCAAGGCTGCAAGTTTTGCAAGAGTGTCTGCAAACCGATTCTCTTCACCAGGTAGATGTAGATAACTGACTTGATCAAAGAACTGGGCAACTTGATCTAATCTGGCTTGATAGGGTGCTAGACTTTCACTCCAAATTTTCCATGATCCTGTGACCTGATTGATTATCAAGGAGGAGTCTCCATGAACTCGAAGATTCTTAATGCCTAGACTGACTGTAACACCCGTAAATGTACCCTATTTTTATAGTGAAAATATTTTACGGATACTTTTCAGTGAATTATAGTTTTAATCGTAAATTTAATTTTCCGAGTCGAATTTAGAATTTCCGAGTTCGTATTTGGAATTTCCGCGAGATTCCATGTGAATCTCGTCTTAAGGCGAGTTTGACTTTCCTTGACTTTTTCCCTCATATTTCCCTCATACTCCCTTAACCTATTTCTTTCACACAAACACTTTCAAACTTTCTTCTTCCTTAAGAAAAGATCAAAACCCTTGCCTCCCTCTTTGATCCATTCTTAGATTCATCATATCTCAATCGTTTCTCGCTCAAATTCGCGTAAGTTTGTCTCATTCTTCCCCTCTCATCTTCCTCTATCCGTATTGGTAATAAAATTACCGTCTTTCTCGCTTTTTAAATTATCCGTCTTTCTCTAGGTGAATTATATTCATCTTTTATTATCTAATTGTATGTAGGTGGAGACTAGGAAGGTTTAGAAATCGATTAAAGACGCGAAAAGGTAACGGTGAAGGGTTACTCGGTATCATTTACGTGTTTTACATGCTTTATATGCTAGAATTCGTATTTAGAATACGATTAGAAGCTTAGGATTCATGTTATGGATGATGATTGTTATTATTTGATGATTGTTGATGATGAATATTGATTATTGGGTGACCGGCCGCCGGTCTGCCCATCGGCTGGGAACACATCAGAAGGGACTTTGGAAATTTTGGAAATTTTGTATGAAGGTGTTCCTGGCCGGGTGCCCGGCCGCCAGCCCCCTGACCGGCCAGGAGCACACTGCTCTGTTTTTAGTGATTTTTGGTTTTTGCCTTGTGCTCCGAGCCGGGGTACCGGCCGCCGGTCCCCTGACCGGCCGGCACTACGGCTGTATGTTTTTCCTATGATTTCTAAAACTCGTAATTTATAATAGTTCGCATGATTCGTTTATCGTATAATTTTACGTAGTGACTTATAATATTCATGTTTTGGATATATGATATTTCATTCGCTTGTATCACATGTTTTGTGACGGTTTTTGCTATGTCCCACTTTGAGTCGGTTTTTACAAATGATACGGTTTGAGCACTATTTTGTCTTGTGCTTTGTACTCTCATTCCCTTGGCTACCTTCCCGTTCGTAAGGCTGGAATGTCGGAACGGAGAGGTATCCTACTGCTTAAATGCATGTGTTAGTGGGCATACGACGACGTTGTTGGGAGTTGAACGCTTTGCGTTGATCGACCCGGCCGTCAAATGTTGTGTACTTGCGAGGTGGTGTTATTTGCATGTAGCGTACCGCTTGTTATGAGGCTCGAGCTCTTTTCCGCCTCTTTCGTGAATTGTTCTACCGAATTTGGGGTACTCGGCGTCATATGATTGACCGAGTCTTGGATGCGAAACGTTTATCGCATGTCGAACTGGAAAATGCGATTCCGGGATTCTGGCCCTTTTAGACTAGGACCGTATTATATCGTCGTCCTACCGGAGGAAATTAGCCTACATATACGAAATGTGATCGTGTATGCGTTCAGGGAAATGTTTATCTCGTGGATGCCTGTTAATCATACTTGCAATGTACACGGTGCTAGTGCGTTTCATTTACCGTGAGAGATGTCGTCTTGTGTCGTCGTTCTTGAATGCGTGATTTCATGACTTATTATTCATCGTCATTGCATGATTGGGCATCGTCTATGTATTGGTATGTTTGAATGGATGATAACATGATGGATTTATTCATGGTCATTGCATGACTTGGTATGGTTGTTTGTCGAGTCGCAATCTTATCAAACTTATACCGCTAACGGTGAGATGCAAGCCCTAGTGAGCATATTCGGTTGCCTAAGAGTGTCTTCCCCGAGTTTTTGAATAACATGATGGATTCGGATTTGATTTCCACATGATCTTATCATTATATATTGGATTGCCTATCTATTCTTATTGTAACTCACATGTATATCTATATATGCATGATTTTACTTTTGTATTTCCTTATATGTACGTTTAATGTGATATGGCTGGGAGAACCCGGAGTTACTCCCCACTGACTGTGGCGTTCATGTTTTTCATGAATGAACAGGTTGCTTGCGTGGATGGCTTTTTGCTTTTGACTATTTTGGGTTCGGGTGTGAGCTAGCGGGCGTTGTCTCTGGAAGTTTTCACCTCTAGACGATATTAGCTAGTTTTGCTAAACACTTGTTCTTTGCTAACATTTTAAAAGAGCCCGTCTCTTTGTTGTATTTTGTACTTAGTTTGTAATATTTTGACACTCCTCGTATTCTTTCCTTGCATGTATAAAAGTTTTTAAAACTTTTTATTTCCGCTATATAATTCACATGCTTGTTTGTTTTATATTTCCGCATTCGCGAGGGTTGTCTCACTGACTGCCGCTTGTAAACCAATAAGCCAAGCTTCGTATTCTGTCGCGCTATTTGTCACTTCGAAGTCGAGTTTAACAGATAGTGGTGTATGCCCTCCTTCAGGAGAAATGAGCAACACTCCCACTCCAAATCCTCTTAAATTCGTTGCGCCATCAAAGTAAAGGTCCCATGAGTTTATACAAGTTTGCAATATATCCTCGTCTGGAAACGACCACATATTTATTGCTTGGGTGTCGTTGATAGGATTTTCTGCAAAAAACTCAGCAACAGCACGTTCTTTTATGACTTTTAGAGATACATAATAGGGATCGAACTCTGAGAGCATTAAGGTCCATTTTGCTAGACGTCCGTTGAGGACGAGTTTCTTGAAGAGGTATTTAAAGGGGTCCATTTTGGAGTACACCTTGACCGAGTAGCTAAGCATGTAATGACGTTGCTTCTCTGTTCCCCACACAAGAGCGAGGGATGTCTTTTTGAGAGGTGTGTATTTGCACTCATATTCTAAGAACTTCTTACTAAGGTAGTTGATGGCTCTTTCTTATTTCCCAACAGTTTGTGCGAGCATAACCCCCATGGCTGTTTCTATGACTATGAGATATAAACCAAGAGGTTGATCTCTTTGGGGAGGCATTAACATTGGTGGTTTGGCTAATATCTCCTTGATTCCGTCGAATGCCTTTTGGAAATCATCATCCCACATGGTATGATCTGTTTTCATTAGCTTTTTAAAAATAGGTTCACAAATCATAGTGACTTTTGATATGAACCGACTCACATAATGTACCTTGCCCAAGAAACCTCTAACTTCCATCTCTGTTTAGGGTTGTGGCATTTCGATTAAGGCTTTGATCTTGGATGGATCAATTTCTATTCATCTCTGACTGACGACATGTCCTAAGAGTTTGCCTGAAGTTACTCCGAATGCACATTTCTAAGGGTTAAGTCTCATGCTGTATTTGCGCAGTCTGAGGAAGAACTTGCGAAGATTGTCGATGTGCCCTTTTCTGCCTTTGGATTTGACAATCATATCATTTACGTATACATAAACTTCTTTATGCATCATGGCATGCAATAACGTAGTTGCGGTACGTTGTTATGTAGCTCCCGCATTAATTAGTCCAAATGGCATAACTGTGTAGTAGTATGTGCCCCATGGAGTGACGAAAACCGGTTTATGAATGTCTTCTTCGGCCATTTTGATCTGATTATAACCGGCATACCCATCCACGAAGGATAAAAATGCATGACCTGCTGTATTATCTACCAATATGTCGATCTGTGGTAGAGGGAAGTCATCTTTGGGACTTCCTTTGTTTAAGTCTCTGAAATCAACACAAACCCGGATTCGCCCATCCTTTTTCGGTACGGGGATTACGTTAGGCACCCAATCAATATACTCGGAAACTTTAATGAATTCGGCTGTGATTTGCTTATCGACCTCTTCCTTGATTTTAAGAGCCCATTAAGTCCTTATCCGACGGAGCTTCTGTTTTACAGGTTTGAAGCCTGGCTTGATCGAAATTCGGTACTCTGTGATATCCATGTCGATCCCTGGCATGTCTTTGTAAGACCAAGCGAAAACGTCTTTGAACTCATGTAGGAGGTCTACAAAATTGGCCCTCTCAGTCGGATTTAGGGTTGTCCCTATTCTAAGTTCTTGGGGCTATAGTTCAGTCCCTACGTTGATGGGTTCGGTGTTTTCTATGACTGGTGCCCCTTTCGCCTCTTGTAGTACTGCTTTGATTATATGGGAAGGTAATTCGATCGAGTCTGGGTCAGGATTATCCTCATTGTCATTGTAAACAGAATTGCATTCAGAAAGACACGAGTAAGCAGAATCTGATTTATTCCAATTAAATTTTGAAAATAACTGAAACAAAGAGGCCATTTATTCAGTAGTCAGAGGCGGCGAAATAACAGCTGCTGGGACATTCCCCAAACTGCTGTTAGTATTATATGCTAAGCTAGGAGAAACAAAGGGATGAGGAGTGACAGTAGGAGGAGACTCTCTAGGAACCTCGCTAGACTCTGACTCGACATCATTGTCTTCTGCTTCTCCTTTGAACATCTCTCCTTCCCCAGTAGTGACTTTGAAGAGTTTTCCTTGGTTGTTGGTCCATTTGATCGACTTTCTCCATCCTTTTGGTTGGCTTGAGCCAGCGTCGCTGATCAACGTTGTACAGTTGAAATGATCGTCCTGAAGTATCATGGTAATGATCTCATCCTGTGCAGCTTAGACGAATCGATCTTCTCAAAACAGAAGGCTAACTGCTTGTTCGTCTAAACAAGGTATCTGACGAGCTTTGACGGTATGAACCGTTTCTGAGGGAATAAAGCAGATATCGTGGAATACCTCGATTCCAGCTAATTTTAATCCTTCATAGTGCCAAGGCGTGGGAAACCCATGAAAGTATTCTTGGGATCCTTCCCTAACGAAATATCCATTTAGAGTAGGGAGATAAGGTTGTATCTGAATTCCTTTACTGTTACGGTTTTGGACTTGAGTAAGCATTTCTAAGGCTTCCACTTTTGTGGGTTCGTATCTCAATCCCAATGGTATCTTTCCAGTGTTCCCTTCTTTGTATGGTGCAAGGGTACTCTTCCTGGTAGGGTTTAATGGAATCCCTGGGAAATATCCTTGGGATTTGAGTATGTGGTTGACCACTAGGTTAGAGTATGGGTCAAAATATAGAGGTGCCAACTCACTCTCTACGAGATTCACACTCTGAAATCCTCCAAGCTCATATACTGAATTCTTGACTACTTGATTGCTGGACATTTTCTCTATCACGGCTTTGATAGGTGACGAAGTGATTGTCACTAATTTGCCATCTAGAGGAATTTTGATCTTCTGGTGTAGGGTGGATGATATTGCTTTAGAAGCGTGAATCCATGGCCTTCCCAGAAGTATGTTAAAGGATGTTTCAATTTCCACAATCTAAAAGTTAACCTTTTGCTCGATTTACCCAGTGGCTATGGTGAATTTGACTAGCCCTACTACCTTACGTGGTGTCCCGTCATATGCTCGAACACCTTGGTTGGTAGGAGTCCAATCTGATTCTTTCATGCCCAATTTACGTGGAGCCATCATCTACCTAAGTCATTTGTATATTCTTCTTTAAGCATGTAGTTGTGATATACATAGCGAGGTTGTGACTAACTCCGAAAGGAGGCAAGTCTTCATCTAAGAAAGTAACTGGGTTACTTAGTTTGACTGAATCTTGGAAGACCAAGTTGACTACATCGTCAGGATTAGAGTCGTGTCCTACATTTAGCTTTGCCAATGCTTGTAGTAGAGCCTGGCGATGGGGAAATGAACTTGCAACTAATTGCCAGACTGAAAGATCAGGCTTTGTCTTATGTAGTTGCTTTAGTAGATGGTCAGTAGATGTACCGTCTCCATAGTTTGGTGTGACGACAGTGGTGTTAGTAACTTGACCATTAGTAGTAGATCTATTATGAGGGATATTTTGATAAGGGTGTCCTGATCGAGTGAGATAGTCTATATCTTGATCTTCGGTATTTTGAGTTTGAGAATGTTTGGAGAGGTACTCATCCTCATCGTCATCGGCCCATATTCTGTTGACGATATTGAGTTCGTTCTAACTGATGATTTCACCTTCTAAGGTGATGACTCGTTCAACCAGGTTGTCACATGTTGTGATCACCTCTTGCATTGTAGATTGTTGGGATAGGACTAGAGCTCGTGGTGCGCCTTCTTGGGGTGTGGTGCCCGAAATGCGTAGGGATGTTACGATAGATTTGAGCTTGTGATACAAGGGACCCGCGAGCACGTGCCTCGACGGGGAGGAGGCACGATGTGGCGTCGTATTGAATACGCGTTTGTGGAGTCGCCACCAACTTTTGTGGGAAGTTGGAATCGTTCGAATATATGCCATGTCAAGACATATAGCGTTGAAATGAACACTAAAGAACTCGTTACCCTTAGCATTCCATGTCTAGAATGACTCTCGTGGATGCCAATGAACACGGATGTTCAGAGAGATCTGGAGTAAGGGGTGAGGGTACGTATTAGGAAGCTCTTTTGATCGAACACCTAATCACGCCCGCATCGACGAGTGGAATGTTATCGTGTACACTAGGATCAGGAATGTTTGCGGGAGGCAGCCTAGTTTCCATAGCGACGATTCGGTTTTCGATGGCGTCGAAACGTGCATAAGCTTGATATTGGCTTATTTAGAGACGGATGAGCGCAACTAGGATTTGATCGTTACCATTTTGGTTTGGTGCGCGAATATTTTCTTGACTAGGTCCTGACATCTTGGAAACTGAGCAAGAGACTAACGACTAATGAGAACACGATCGACTATTCTAGCACACTTACTCGAAAAGACTCGACTTATGAAGTGGGAATGTGCCACTGTGTTTGAGTGAGTTTTGAAGATGACTACTTTAGAAATGAGTGATGACTCGAAATGGAGAACGACTCGATTTGTGAAGTGGGATTGTGCCACTGTGCTTAGTGAGTATGGAAAATGACTGGTTTGGAAATGAGTGACGAATCGAAGTGGAGAATGACTCGACTTGTGAAGTGGGAGTGTGCCACTGTGCTTAGTGAGTATGGAAAATGACTACTTTGGAAATGTTTGTCCTAGACAACCGTAGTGTGGTTGTAGGAGTGTTGACTCGAAGTGGAGAAATGATTTTGACTAGACACTTGGATAGAGTTTCGACTCATTTTGCGCTACTTTAGGCCACTCTTGAAAATGCCTTACAATTTTAAAAGGATTTTGATTTTGAAAGTTTTGTCATGGTTTATTTATAAAAATGGTGATCATGTAAGAGTTATAAACATTTAAGCATGCAGAATAACGGCATGTTGATTGCATTTAAAAGGGATTTGGCTTAAAAGGGTGTGTTGTCATACCAAGCAATCAAACCCAAGGTCGGTGGAAGGGGTCGTGCCAAACATGAGCGAGATCGGTCCCTAGTCCATTTTCTCGAGTAGTGAAATCCCTTGATGCTAACATGAGTACACATCGCGGTATGGTTGATGTCAATCGTTATTCATCAATATCTTCAAATAATAACTTGGACCGTCCGGACATGATTATTGGTCGAAAGGGTTGGGTTACGCCTAGGAAGGCTAAATAAAATGAGCTAGGAGCGCCGACTAATGATAACCAACGACTATCTCATACATATTATTCCTTAACCATGTTCATGTTCTACCCTGGGTGACACGTGAGCGTATTATCCCTAGCGGAGTCGCCAAAATGTGATACAGGAGACCCGCGATCACGTGCCTCAGCGAGGAGGAGGCATGATGTTGCGTCGAATTGAATACGCGTTTGTGGAGTCGCCACCAACTTTTGTGGTAAGTTGGAACCGTTCGAATACTTCATGCCATGTCTAGACATCAAGCGATGACATGAACACTAAAGAACTCGTTACCCTTAGCATTCTATGTCTAGAATGACTCTCGTGGATGCCAATGAACACGGATGTTCACATAGATCTGGAGTAAGGGGTGAGGGTACGTATTAGGAAGCTCTTTTGATCGAACACCTAATCCCGCCCACCTCGATAGCGGCCTCTACTAATGGCTAAAGAAATTTCTGTTATCGATGTGTTGTCGGTTATATGCATGCTATGCAACATCCAAGTTTTGATCCTAGCTTGTGAGTTAAGACTAGTCGGTTAACATGTACTTTAGCAATCAATTAGGTCAAAGTGAGGTTTAGATTCAGTTGACAAGTGAAAAAGCAATAAATCATACAATGATTGCAAGAGAATAAAAGAATAAAAGATTAAAACGGATTTGAGGGATCTATGTCGGGAATATATTTAAAAGACAAATTTTGAAAGAAAGAAAATAAATAAGAAAACTTCATAATAAAGTTCAGAGACAGAACACAACCCAGAACAGGCGCAGCAGGTGGTACGTCCTTTGGAAGAGGCGCACCCTTTTCTTCGTCTGTTCTTGAGTTGGGTTCTGGTTGTGAAGCAAGAATCACGATTATTTAGTGTTTGTTTGTTTGTTTACGGTTTATTATTGATCTACAAGTCGGATTGAAGTGTTTTAATAAATTTTAACTATACTAAACTATATCAATGACGGATCTAAGGAGTAGATATGAACGAATCTAACCTTCTAAGACACGATCTTGAATTAAAGACGACAAAAACCAACTAATATCAACTATTATGGATCTAAGTCAAGAACTAGATAAATAAATACGAAGTAATGTTAAAATGTAATATATGAAAGACTAATAATAAAAGGTTAAAAAATGATTTTAACATGAATCCGACATTAACCTTACATAATTTATACAATACAAAAGATAAAATAAAGTACATGACGAAATTATTACACCCTCAAACTTACATGCTTGATGAAACGAGTTAACTAAGTTATCTTTTAGCGATAACTCGACTTGATATAATGAAAGTGTTCTCGAAAGAGAAAAATGATTAAAGTTTATTAATAAAGATTGAGTTTGTTAAATTGGTAGGTCAATGCCAAACGAGACAGGTACCCAGAAGGATCTGAGCTTACGTGGTCGATTGATCAAGCACGTAGTTGTCAATAAGCTTAGAGCAAGGTCTAGAATGCAAAAAGAGAGAAAGAAGGAGCGGAATACTCGCGTGTCTTAAAAGTGAGCGCGAACCTCTCCTTATATAGGGAGAAATCCGAAGAATTTTGGAATAACTAGAATACGGAAAGAAACCTAGAAAATATTTCGGAAACATGCAACACGAGCTGGGGAAGAGGCGCAGCAGGGACTGCGACTCTTGGAAGAGACGCAGCGCCCGTTGCGTCATTTTTCTGAGTTGTCTCCTACCATAAACAAAAGATTTCCGCGTTTCTTTTTAGGAATTTTGGTAAATCTCGAATACTCATCAATAAAATACGGATATATTTTACCCAAAAGGATAAGTTTTGAAATATTAAAATATCTAGAATATTTTCGAGCGTTCAGACTCGGTTTTGAAAGACGGTTATCAGAAAATGAAGCGTTTTTTTACCCGGATTCCAAAAAAACTCTAATGAATGTCAAAACAACCATATCGGCGCGTGGATGACTACAAGGGGTAGACACAACTATTTGAGCTATCACTTGACAACAAAATTATGAACTGTCATAATTTGTTTCGCATACCAAACATGCGGCCCAATCATCTATGGGTGGTTGGCGGAAGGTGTAGATTTGAGGTATCTACAAAGCTCTGAAACCTGTCTACTCTCACTTCAATCTCATGAGATGAAGTCATTGATGGTAGGAGAAATGGTGGAATACCTTTCTTCATTTTCGAGCATGTTAATTTCATCTTCAACTGGGGAGATGAGGTGTGAACAATCCAAGGTGGATTCTTCATTTGTGATCATTAGAACTCCAAGAGGATTATTAGTGTTGTTGGGTTTGCCTCCAGGGGGTTTGGATAGACGACCATCCTTAATCATATCTTGAAGTACATGCTTCAATTTGAAGCATTTCTATGTGTCATGCCCCTTGCCTCTATGATACTCACAGTAAGCATTCTCATCCCAGAACTTAGTCTTCTTTTCCGGATCAAGTGTAAGTCCTATATGCTGGAGCTTGCCTTGTTGAGTCAATCTTTTTTAGGCACTGGAGTATGTGTCGCCGATGTTCCGTGAACTTCCTTTGAGGGTTGTTCTTTCTAGGTGATTCAAGAAGATTGACCTCATCAGTCTTGTTAGTGGAGCCATAAGAACAACTCGTTGAGCCTTGATACCCGCGACCAACCGTTTTCGACAAGTGTCCCTTTTGGATGTTGTCTTCGATTCTGGTCCCTAGCACAATTAAGTCTTTAAAAGACTTTATGGTTTGGTATATTAGGTGGTTTGCATAAAAGAGTGGCTTCATCTGGATGTTCGACCAGTTGTGTACTAGTCTTTCTCCACCTACTTAGGAAGTCGGTGAAACCTTCCTTTTCATTTTGAGTGAGGACCTCTAGAGTATGCATGTTAACTTGAATCTCAGAATTGTCTGCGTATTGTTTGGTGAATTCAGTTGCAGCATCATCCCAAGTTGCAATATTCTTGTGATCTAGGGAATATAACCATTTCTTGGGAATGGTGTCGAGAGATGAAGGAAACATCCTTAGGAAATCTCTGGTTTGATGCCTTTGATAGACATATAGTCCTTGAAAGCAGGGATGTGATTCAAAGGGTTCTCATGCCCCTTGAATTTTGGGATGTCAGTCATATTGAAGTTGGTTAACAGCTAGGAATTCACAGCTTCATACTTGTGGTTATTCTCCCTATAGATGTCATCTCCCTTGAGGTACATTAGTTGCTCTTCCAAGTATTGGATCCGCTTTTACGCTCCAGTAAGAATTGGTGGGGTATCGACTTCTGGTTGTCCCACGATGAGTGGAATGTTATCGTGTACACTACGGTCAGGAATGTCTACGGGAGGCAGTCTAGTTTCTACGGCAAAATTTGACTCTCAATGGCATTGAGGCGAGCATAGGCTTGGTCTTGACTTGTTTGGAGACGGAGGAGCGCAGCTAGGATTTAATCATTACCATTTGGCTCGGGTTGATAACCACTTGCTTGACTAGTTCCAGGCATCTTGAAAAATGAGCAAGAGACCGTCAGCGAATCAAAACACGATCGACCAATCTAGCACTTACACGAAAAGACTCGACTTGTGAAGTGGGAGTGTGCCACTTTGTTTAAGTGAGTTTTTAAAATGACTGGTTCGGAAATGTTTGTCCTAGACAATCGTAGTGTGGTTGTAGGTGTATTGACTCGAAGTGGAGAAATGATTTTGACTAGATACTTGGACAGAGTTTTTAAAATGACTGGTTTGGAAATGTTTTGACTCGAAGTGGAGACAATCGTAGAGTTTTGAAAATGCTTTATAGTTTTAAAAAGGATTTTTGATTTTGAAAATTTTGTCATGGTTTATTTAAAAATGATTTTGAAAATTTTGTTATAGTGCATGTTTAAATGTTATACACATTTAAACATGCACTATAACGGCATGCTGAGTGCATTTTAAATAGTTTTGGCTTACAAGGTGGGTTGCCATACCAAGCAATCAAACCCAAGGTAGGTGAAGAGGTCCGAGCCAAACATGAGTAAGGCCGATTCCTACTCCATTTTATTGAGTAGTGAAAGCCCTTGGTGCTAGCATGAGTACACCCCATAGTTTGGTTGATGTCAATCGCTATCCATCCTTATGCCCAGATAAGAATATGGACCGTCTAGACAGGACGACTGGTCGAAAGGGTTGGGTTAGGCCTAGAAAGGCTTAATAAAATGACCTAGGAAGGTCGAGTAATGAAAACCGACAACTTTCTCCTACATACTATTACCTAACCTTGTTCAAGTTTCACCTTGGGTAACACGTAAGTGTATGTTACCCAGCGGAGTCGCCAAACTGTGACACACGGATTCACTTCATTTTCCGAACTGTGGTGCGCGGGGAACCACGGATGGAGAAACGAGGGACAAGCGTAGTGATATGCATTTGTGTTGTCACCGCCAACTTTTGTGGGAAGTTGGAACCGTTTGAATACTTTATGACATGTCAAGACACCAAGTAATGACATGAACCTGGTTACCCTTAGCATTCTATATCTAGAATGACTCTTGTGGATGCCAATGAACACGGATGTTCACAGAGATTTGGAGTAAGGGGTAAGGGTATGTATTAGAAAGTTCTTTAATCGAACACCTAATCTCGCTCGCCTCGATAGAGAACTCTACTAATGATTAGGGAAACTCTTCTGTACTCGATATGTAGTCGGTTATATGCATGCAATGCAACATCGATGTTTTTATCCTACCATGTGAATTACCTATGTCGTTAAACATATAGTTTAGAAATCAATTGTGTCGAATTAGAATTTTAGATTGATTACATGTGAAAGGCTATTAAATCATACAATAGAATGATTAAATAGAATTACAAAGATGTACATGATCTATGTCGAAAATATGCCAAAAAGAAAGATTTAAAGAAAAGGAAAAGACTAAAAGACTAAACGAACAGATTGATAGTGATACCATAATTAATAGTCGATTAATTAAGAAATTAAGGCTACGTTGGAGCAATAAAGGAAGTTCAGAGACAGAATCCAACCCGAAACAGGCGCAACGGGTGATGCGTCCTCTGGAAGAGGTGCAGCACTATGTGCGTCTGTTCTTGAGTTCGGTTCTGGTTGTGAAGTCTGAACCGCAATCAGTTAGTATTTGTTTGTGTATTTACGGTTTATTATTAATCTATAAGTCGAGTAAAGCTGTGTTTACTGACGGAATTTCCGTCAGTATCCGTCAGTTAATTTTGCCGTCATTGACTTAGTCAACGCGCCATTTTATACTGACGGGTAGTGATTCCGTCAGTTTTATTTTTCCGTCAGTATTCCGTCAGTAGTCCGTCAGTGATAATAAATTACTGACGGAAATTTTTTTCCGTCAGAAAAACCGTCAGTTTCCCGAGATATCGTTGTAGTGTAACCTTTAAAGACACGATCTTGATCTAAAGATGTCTAAAACCCACTAATATTTAATAATTAGGGATCTAAGACGAACTATAAAAAAGATGGTTTAAATAAAACAATTAAAAGAAGGTTTTGAAAAGGTTTGGCATAAATCCGACATGAATCTTACATAATTGAATAAAATACTGATAAAAAATACAAAAGACGAGATTAAATACCCTCATACTTACATGTTTGACAAAACGAGATTAACTAAGTTGCGCTTTAGTGATAGCTCGACTCGAATGTAAAGAAAGTGCCCTCGTTAGAGGATCGAAAATCGATTAGTTAAATTCATTAAGTATAGTAGTCAAATTGGTAGGTCAATGCAATAACGAGACGGGAACCAAGAAGGATCTGAGCTTACGTGGTCGATTAATCAAGCACGTAGATGTCAAAATGCTTAGAAGAGTTTTGGAATGACTCGAACACGGAAAGAAATCTAGAAATTATTCTGGAAACAAGCAAAACGAGCTGGAGAAGAGGCGCAGCAGGCACTGCGACTCTTGGAAGAAGCGCAACACTCGTTGCGCATTTCTAAAGCAATTTCCTACTTTGAAAGAAAGATTTCCGCGTTTCTTTTTTGGAATTGCGGTAGATTTCAAGTTCTTTCTAAATAAAATACGGATATATTTTACCAAGAAAGATAAATTTTGAAATATTAAAATATCCGGAATATTCTCGAGCGTTCAGACTCGGTTTATAGAAAATGAAGCGGTTTTTGACTCGGACTCCAAATAAACTCTAATGACTGTCAAACCGACCGTCTCGGCACGTAGATGATGACCAAGGGGTAGACACAAGTATTTGAGCTATCACTTGACGATAAACTTATGAACTGTCATAAATCGTTTCGCATACCAAACATGCGGCCCAATCATCACTGGGTGGTTGACAGAAGGTGTAGAGTTGAGGTATCTACAAAGATAGGTATTTATTTATAGTGAAAAATAGATTTAGGGTTTTTAATTAGAAACCCTAGTGCCGTGTAGTTTGAGTGGTGTATAGTAAAAGAAATACATCTTAATCTTCTATAATTTATGAAATACTATCCAATAAGGTAAGCCTAATTAAGCAAAGTATCTTAATTAGATTATAATTAACCTAATTGTTTACTTGTAGTAGTGTTTTTCATATGCATGGCAGCATAGGTGACAGCTAATAAGCCCACCTTATGTATTTTCAAACCCTAGTTCAAATATTGGATTGCATAGATTAGGTTTGAAGTTTGATGAGTATTAACCTTAGATGATGAGATGAAACCCTAGATGGTCCACCATTGAACAACCCATTAGTTTTTATATGGACATTAGCCTATCTAAAATAAAATCTTTCATTCATCAATGTAGTTAACCTCTAAATCTCGATTTTAATATAAACATATTTATCTTAGAATAGATTCAGATTTGAGCTTTAAAAGATTTTAAAATATAAAATCGTGTCATATATACATGTAACACCCCGTCCTAAACCCTGGGTCAGAAGCGGTCACTCAGGGTAGCTTGTTTGGTTGTGTACATACCCACAAATCAACGCAGGTCCTTTCCAGCGCAATATGTCCTCACTCATGCGCATCTTGAGAACCTTCTCAAGAGGTTACCTATGCTAAGAGTTCTCCCATTCAAGCACGCTTAATAATGGAGCTCTTTTTCATGCATTACCGGAAAAGAAAGTGCACTTTGTTGATATGAGTAGTACTTGCAATCCCTTTAAGCACTAGTCAAATTTTAAGCCTTTCAATGGACCCCTTCAAGGGCCACCTCACGCATAAAGTAATACACACCCCCACTTGAAGAATGCAGCTTCCTTGTTGCAGCTATGCATTCCCAAAATCCTCCCCCGCTAGGTGGATTACCCGGGTACTCCGGACCACATGCTCACCGAACGGTCGCATGGTTGCTCTAATACCACATGCAACACCCCGTCCCAAACACTAGGTGGGAAGCGGTCAATCACTGTCGCTTTCCAGGCTGTGTACTTGACCCACAGATCAATACAAGTCCTTTCCAGCGCATTCTTATCCTCACTTACGCGCGTCTTAGGAACCTTTCCAGGAGGTCACCTACCTAAGACTTCTCTCAGTCAAGCACGCTTAACCATGAAGTTCTTTTGCAAAAATAATAAGAAAAGAAAGTGCACTTTGTTGATATGCGCAGTACTAGAAATCCCTTTAAGCACTAGTCAGATTTTAAGCCTATCAATCGACCTCTTCTGAGGCCACTGCTGTAATATTCTGTATTTTATTGTGGTACTGGGTCGAGTAGGTCGTGTTACTCGACCGAGTGGATTGGTTTGTTTATACCCGCCGGTTTATTTAGTTGTGATTAGAAGGGAGGGTGATAATATATTATGCTAATGTTTTACTAATTAGTTTACAAACCCTAAAACATTACTAAACTTCCTCTCATATTTTCCTCCATCTTCCTAATCATCTCAGAGAGATAATGACGAATTTTGCTTCTAGCGAATTAGGGCTTTCATTCTTGCAATCGATTTAATTATTTCATTGTAATTTATTTATATATGTTTATTATTAATCATATTACTGATTCGGTAGGTCATATTAGTCAATTGTTTTCGTTGTTATAAGTACTGCGTTTTCGAAAGGTTTAAAAAGAAACTAAAATTTATTCAAAGCCTTGTTTCCGCGTACTAAATTTCGTAGAAAATTTCCTGGTAATTTGTCCTATGTGATTTATTTATGAACATCTATTCAGAATAACGCGAATCTGCTAAAGTTATGAGAAAAGCTTCTAAAACCTAATTTATATGTGGAATCTATTCTGGGTATTTTTCACACATTATCTTTGAAGAAATTAAATGATGATAGACGTTGAAAGTTCTAAAAAATTATGTTTAAAACTTTTTTAATGAATCTTTAAATTTTATGCGACGAGTTGTCACATGTGATAAATATGTGTTTTGAGTAATAATAGGTTGATAATTTGAGAATAGGTCTTCGAATTTATATGAAAACTATAAAGCAAGAACCACTATACACTAAATTGTACACGTGTCATTTTCTAAAGAAAATTTTCCCGCCTAGATGCGTAGGTACTACTGTATATCTCTTAGCATGTAACCCTAAAATATGTCGAAGACCAATACCCCCCATTTTGTCTCAGCCACTCCACTATTCCCTCTCATCTTTTCAGTTAGCCAACAGGCTTTACTATTCCTGCCTTTAGTAAAAAAAACATGGGCCAATATTTTCGGAATTGAAGTTTGCGTATTCTTTCTATAAGTAATTGGTTTGCGATTTGCTTCTGTATATAATTGGTTTGTGAGTTCCCTTTTGCAAATAATTGGTTTGAATTATTTTAAAAATAATTGGGATAGAGAAATTCACTAATTTATAAGTAAATTCCCTATTGGTCTTATATTTTAGTTAATTTATTGTTCTATTTGTAATATTTGCTACAGACTCCAACATTGAAGATGTTGGATTAATGTAACAGGGCGATTCGTACTATGGAAGAGTTTCAAATTCGATGTATCATTTCCCTGGTATGTTTCATTGATTGTTTCTATCAGCAAGTTAAGATTTGATTATTCTTTTTTATAAAAATAAAAATTATAGGAGTACTTCTTCAGCTTTTTAATTTCAATTAGATATGTTCAATAATACTATATTAATTTTATAAAAAAAATGTATTATATTAATTTATTTCCTTATCTATACGGAATTGTGATTCCAACGGGAAAAGAACAATATATTGTATCCACTTTATTTTTACCACTCATAAAACCCATATTTGATAGTTTGTTCAGGCCATCGTTCTTCGAGAGATTCTCACAGAGACGCAATTCTATAGCACTTGATTATCGCACATTCACAGTTTAGCTTTCGCACCATCATTGTTTTTCAAGTTTGTGTACTTCTTTTATTGAGTTAAGAGGCTTTTTTTTCATTTAGTTCTCAAATACTTTTTTTACCATTATTTTATCAAATAATTTAGTGAGTGATACTTATTCAAAGTTTCTTTTTAGCATTTGTGCATTATGGGATTGAGTGTCCCGGTGCTCACAAGATGGGAAAGGCTATGTAATGTCATACTCATAGGATTTGGTTTGTAATTTCATGCATATATTATCAATAATTCTTAGAATAGGGATGAACACTTCGTCCTTAGTCATAATTGCCCCTTTTTCGTTTAGTCTTTCACCAACTCGACGACAGAAAATAAATATCACGTTTATCTTGATAATTTACTGGGTTATTGACATTTCTACAGTTTTTCTGATAATGGGTGGATAAGACTTATGAGCAGGCTGTCAACTTTCTTATATTGGTTTTAATGCCTGCTTATATTATGTCATTGTGTTATGTATTGTTCAACGAAGCCCTTTCTATGACTTTTTTTAAGTCATCTACTTTGTGTCACATTTGCTAAAATTCTCTCCTTATAATCATTGATATCATAATTGTAACATGTCATGAGCGGAAGACTTTGTAAGGATTTGATGCTATATAATGTGTTGTTAATTGTAAAATAGGAAACGTGTTTGGTATTTTGATTCCTTATAATGGGATGGGATTCAACCTATGTGTAATTTTATTTTGAAATCCTTTCGTTCTTCGTATCAAATATCCATTGCATTAGTTTTTTATGTTTGTACTGAGCTGACATCGATCATTCTGCACACGTGGCTATCTCACGTTACTTATTTTCCCGCTCAACTAATTTAAAACTCTATTCTTTATTTCGTTTGCATCTGTTTATTCTCCCTTACCGTCATCCTTTATTGCATTCTTCAAATTAAATTCTTATCTTTAAGGTAGATATTTATGTCTCAATTCTTCTTCCAAATTTCAAGGCTTTATGCTAAATTAATAACTTTACTGAATGAACATTATATATGTCTTGATCAATCAAGTTATAATATTGAACTAATAGAATGGGACGTCATTATAGCATCCTACGTACATGTAGAGTCTATTGATCGAATACGAAAGAGGGGGGGGGGGTGAATTGAGTATTAAAAACTAGCCCCACTTTTTCGATTTATATGATATGTAATTAATTATTTGATCTTATGAATTAAAATCAACTAATTAATTAATCAAAGTAAGCGCGAATAACGAAATAACGAAAAGTAAAGAGATAAGAGAGAGGCACACGATTTTTGAAGTGGTTCAGTTCCACACGTTGAAACCTACGTCCACTATTCTCGATTAATAATTTTTAGTACCTTTCTACGGATTACAAAAATTACCAACCCACTCGTATAATCAACACTATGATTATAACTCAAGGTGAGTATCGCTAAATACTCTATACTATCTTACGCTAATAAGAAAGTACAATATAACTCACACAGATTCCCGTTAAAGAATTGTAAGCTTATAATGATGTACTATTTTTCCAATAACGTATTTCACTCAAGCGATTGATAATAATTGATGCACGACTCTTTTAAAAACAAACTCTAAAAATAATAAATATGTGCTCAAAGGTTTGCTTTAAAACGATTTTGGAAAAACAACACTAGTAAATAATTGTGCCGTGTGTATGTAGTGTAATTCGTGTATAGTCGTGTGTTTTGCAATTTGTATGTGAAGGAGTATTTATAGTAGTAGAATCATGGTAGATCTAAAACCCTAGTATAATATTTAATAAAGATACTTATCTTATCATAAAATAATATTTGCTTATCTTTTAGAAATATCTTTATCTCAAAATATTATTTGGTTTATCTTATAGAAATATGTTTATCTTAATATCTCAAATTATTGTTGTAAAGATATAGTAGAATCCTAGATTAGGTAAACAAGGAAAACAACCTAAGGAGGCCGAAATCCATAGCTCACGAAACCCTAGGAGGCACGCATCCCTAGCTGGCACAAACACTAGGTTTCACGAAACCCTAGGTGGCTCAAACACTAGGTGGGCTAATTAGGTTAACACCAAATTGAGATAGAATATATTAGAAACCCTAGGTAGCATGACAACCCATAAGTTGTATTACTAACCAATAGAATCTCATAAATATATTCTCTAATAAAATTTTTGATAAATATAAAAATACTCTTTCACTTTTGAAAACATTTCAAAACATTTTATTTCCAAAATCATGCATCAATATTTTATCATCCAAAGTCATAGACTAAAGCTATAACTTTTGAACATAAAATCTCTCGAATGGAATAGTTACCGAATGACGACCTATACTATCTAATCTTCACAAAGATCTTCAGTATACGGATCATCTCTTCATCTTGATCACAAAGACCCTCCATCTCGAGTCTTGTGTAGATTTATGTAGATCTTGTTTGAAGCGATTTTCCTTAAAGTTATGCCTGGTTAGCTATAACTTCCAAGTTCACTTCCAAAGTTATTCCTGAAGTTGTTATAACTTTGTCTCACAAACTTTATCAAAGTTATGCCTAACTTTGATCTTTCTTCTCATAATTGTTGCTAGCTATAATAAGACTAAAGCACACAATTACACGCATATGATATATCGAGTAAAACATATTATCATGTAAACACATGTCATTATCAAAACTATCAAAATGGTCCAACAAATTCCCCCTTTTTGATGATGACAAGTCTCATATGATTTCTAATAACAAAGTGACTAAGTATGGTTCCCCCTCAACAAAACACTCCAAAGTTATAGCAACTTTGATCACAAGAACATAACAACTTAGCCAAAGTTATAGCTCGAAAGACTTTAAGAGATAACGAGTCTTGAGTAGGAGCAAGCTTAAGCAAAGACTCAAATCATATCATTTCTTCCCCCTCTTGGCATCATTGAAAAGACAAGAACAAAGACATGAAACGACTAGAATAACACATGTCAAGGCAAGAAATAGATATGCAAAATACGCAATATAAAACGATATATACCAAGCAAAATCAAGTGCAAATGTTAATTAAGAACTACAAACCACAAAATATATTGTTAGCTGCCATTGGGCCGAATAAAACAAAATTTAAACAAGCCAAAATGGGCCGAAGTGGTTAACTAGTTCAAGAAACAAATACGAATAAGAAAAGCAAGGCATTTGGGTAGGCGGGTGAGGTTAGGGTGCTTTATAACCGGGCCTAGTGCGGTACTCGAGAGTGGAGAGACGGTCAAGGCACGAGGTCATTATCAAAACTATCAAAATGGTCCAACATGCAGTAACCCACTAATGCCCCTAGAACTATCCAATGTGCCTAAGGAAGTGCTGAACTATGATGCCAAGAGAAGGGTGGAACAGATGCAGTAACCCACTCAGAGTTGAATGAATGAAAAACCAGAGTCTTTACTCTATTTACTGTTAACCTGTGCAAGTCTTGGTTAGCTAAAATCCTTAACAAACTTGTGCTTGTCTTAGTTTGTTGGCCTAAGCTTAAGTCATTCACTTGTGCTAGTCTTAGTGAGTGAGTTTTGCTTGGGATTCACTGAATTTAAACATGTCTATGCTAGTCTTGAGTTCAGGGTTTCTATCTTGTTTGTTTAATTGTCTTGTTTGCTTCCTATTTCTGTCTTGACCCCTAGTTTGGTGCTCCACTTCTCAAACCCGGGTGATAGAAGTTTGAGTTGGGATTGTAAGTACCTTGGTTTTGGAAGGGAGGCCTTGAGGGCCTTGGGTTGTTGTTGACCCCTTGAAAGGCATTCACATGTTGAAAGTAACTCCCTCCTTCATTGTCATATGACACATTATTCCCATAAACTTCGAAAGTGTATCCATACCCATTACAACGTTCACAAGTAGGGATTTGATAAGCTTCTACCATGGGAGGTGCGTAAGACCCACTAGCTTCATTCACATGATGGCCTTAGCTTTGTTTGTGACCCTTTTGAAGCTCGGTCAAACCCTTGGGAAAAGTTTGTGTAAGCAAGTCAATTTTGGCATTAGTGTCCGCATTTGAAAAATTCTCACTTGGGTATTTTGAAGTCCTCCTCAAGCTATCTCTTATAGTTCCATAGCTAGCCTCCGACTCAATCATTTTCTTTTATCAATGCCGATCCTTGTTGGTCATTCAAATGATCGAACACTCCACCCGCGGATGCATTACAGGGAGTAGAGTTTGAAAGAATGTTTGAGTGACATACCAATCTGCTATGTCATGATGAGGGCAACGGGCAAGTAAACCAATGAATCGATCCCATGCCTCTCCCAAGGACTCTCCTTCCTCTTGTTGGAAGGTTGTTATCTCATTCCTTAGCATTGTCATTTTTGAGGCGGGATAATGCTTGCTTAGAAATTCCTTAGCTAAGGCGTCCCAAGTAGTAAAAGTATTGGGAGGATGGTTATTCAACCATCTCTCCGCCCGATCCTTAAGAGAAAATGGAAACAACATTAGACATAGGTGAAAGTTTGTTAAACTCAATATTAGACATTTCTAATATCATTTTACAATTAGTTTACTCATTAAACTATAGGATCTTATGCATGCATAACAAAAGAAAAGGAAAGAACAATTTCTTACATTTGATTTTTCAAGAAATGGGCACAATACTTGAACTCTTTTCAAATATTATTCTTGAGCTAGCAAGATGAGGATGATCTTCCTAGTTTCAAATTAGAAACTCTCCTATAAGTTGCACCAAGAGAAGCCCCTTAATCTCTTCTAAATACTACACTAGTATGAAGAAGAAACCCTTAAAATAAAACTAATATATCTTGTTACTACACTAGTAAACTATTAGAGAATATGAACTCAAGTTATTTTAAAACTACTTTTTAGTTTTAGTGCGAAATAAGTATTATAGAGAGATGTAGAGATATGCTTCCCACACACATTATCATAATGATGTAGTGTATAAATAAGAGGAAATTTTTTTTCCTCTTCACATGCATGGAACCGGCCAAGCAT
Organism: Heliosperma pusillum; assembly: GCA_022085475.1. Taxonomy (NCBI): domain Eukaryota; kingdom Viridiplantae; phylum Streptophyta; class Magnoliopsida; order Caryophyllales; family Caryophyllaceae; genus Heliosperma; species Heliosperma pusillum. The sequence continues at coordinate 54,094 of JAIUZE010010365.1, forward strand.
GCCCAAAAATGGGTGCCTTTTGCCTTTTGTTCTTAACAAGAAAGTAGCTTAGGTTTAGGTGTTTAGGTAGGTAATGATTATGCTTAATTCTTTAATTTAAACAATAATCATCACCTAAACAATACTCTACCTTGTCAAAACCGGTTTATACATGATAAAATAGGTGTCCATTTTATTTTGTGATTTTGTCATTTGTCACATGTGTGACATGTGACAAGTAACATGTAATCTTGATTATAAATGTGCATTTAAGTAATTTAAATGCAATTTCATAACAAATAAATTAGACTCAACATTTTGAGTCACATTTTATAATTACATGTAAATAAAATAGGTCATCTCATATTTGGTTAAAATAATCTACGACAATTTGTAATTATAATCAACCATTTTGCTTATCTCAAATGTTTAATAAACATAATGCATTCTTAGTAATGTAACGATTGAATTACTAAAATGAATCTTATTTAATCATATTACAATAAGATATATTTCTCACTGACAAAATAAACTTAGTTCAATTTAAGGGATTAATTAATCTGTATCGCTTTACAATTAATTAATTTACATGATTAGGGGATTGTCCTTTAGGTGTGACCTCAAGGGATCAACTGATCACCATCGTCATGCGACAGTAACGTCAAACTCAATTGAGCCAATCGTTACCGATTAATGTTGACCAGTTGACTATAATATTCATCATCCCTTTCTATTCTTATTATTGAGATTTAATTATGTGATCACATTATTATTGAGGTCACTCACTCTAACAATCTCACACTTGTCCGAAACAAGTGTGTGTCACTAATTCTCTTGTCCTATTACAATCTCCCACTCAATGCAAGGTGTTTTGCAGGTCGTACTTGCATTTGATCATATCAAGAGTGGTTTCCTCGATCTGGAGAGTAACTGTTTGACCGGAATTATTTACCATAGATACGTTACGAGCGTGGCCACGCATTTTCAGCTTACTCCTCCTCGAGTGGCCTTGAGATTTTAAAACAACCCTGACAAGGGGTGGACAATTCCTATCGCACTATTCCCTTCGGATAGCCACAGCTCATCATGACCCAAAAGATGCCCATTTTACCCCAGTTACGAAGGTCGTAGAGCATAAATTAAAGTCACTTTGAAACTGTGCCACCTTAGGCGAACAATCTTTAGTCAAATAATTGACTCAAAAATAATACTATAGTAGCTCTTGCCACGACCGAGCTACAAGAATTGCCCGAACTCTATAAGCGGTCACTGCCCGACAGATTGTCGCTTACAGTCTGTCTATGTGATCAGCTGATCATTCCTTATGACCCTATGGCATTTGAACTTGCCATCAATCGCATCACACTCTAGTCACTTGGAGACGTCACCTCATATAAGAACCTAGGGGCCAATGTTATGTTAATCCAGTCCACTTTAATGGGGTCCAATATTGTCTCTACAACCCATTTGGATATAACAAAGCACAAAAACGAGTTTTAGAAACTCAAACAATATATGTGATTATCATATATGAACAATCAACACAATGTTATTGCTTCATATCATATAATCTAAAGTTTATTTCGTCCATGACAATTCATAACGATCTTATTATATGCAATAAAGGCTTGGGTAATGAATATACCATGTATTCTTTTATTCCAACCTAGTGAATTGTTTTTTCCTTCCATCCAACGTTATTCCTAATAACATGAATTCATCTACGTACATGTCTAGATCTCTATCTAGTGTTGGACTCTTTAACTTGAAAGATGCTCCCACTCGTTATCATTATAACTGATAGGTATTTAGGTGAAAGGATCTACCATTAGTTCCTTGTATTCCACCTTATCCTCATCATAATGTACGAGGTCTCTATTTGTATAATTTATAATGATTGACTCTTCAATCATCATTTTAGTTATTCGCTTCTTGTATAACAAAAATATGCCTAGGATTTAGACAAATTCTTATCAGTTTGGAAATTTGGGTTCTGTAACTTTTACCATATATCCGAATTTTCTCTACCAAACACAAGAATGAATCCCTCGTTCTCCTTGAGAACCCTATGGATTTTCTAGTAGGCTGTTCAATGACACTCATGTGGATTGATTTGTTATAGGCTTGTCATGCTCCCAGCATACAATTCATTTAGGTACGTGCATGTAATGACATACATGATTAGCCTAATGGCGGAAACATTAGTACTCATGTGACCAATAACTCTTAGGTTCAGTGTATGACTATGACTCTTTCATAGTGATCATACTTTCATCAACATAAGTAACCTATTTAACTTGTTGAAATAGATAAAGGATCTTATCGCTATAAGACACTTTTCTAAATACCAAGCTAAAATCTTCTATTCCACAATAGATTTTGATTTTAGTGTACATGTTGCCCTCTTTTATCCAACATTAAAATACAACCGCTCCTTTCAAAAGGTAACACGAATACGTCACTCACAATAAGTGATACGTCATTCACGTGGAAAACAATTTCTCCCACTGAACTTCATGTCTTTACATGATAACTTTAACTCCCACTTGACTTCATGTCTATACATGACTTTTTGACAATTCGAGTGAAAGTCTTCTTATATCTCATAATAGAAAAGATCATCATAACCTCTTGGTAGATACCATAGGCTTGTGTTATGTACACATCCTATTCCAAATCCCTATTTGGACATGTGGTTTTGTTGTCTACCTTGTACACATCTACTATGAGTTATTTTACTGATGATATGGATCTAAGCCTAGTTACGCATTAACTTAGCTTTTGCAGACATTTTCATGTCTATCCATGCAACTATATTTGGACACTTCCAAATAAAAACTTCTTCATGTCTATAGAATGATTTATTGGATAACTCCAAAAATATCATTCTTTTGCATAGATTCCATTTAGTTTCATAAGTCTCTTATGTTAGAAAATCGAATTTTAAAATTTCTAAGTACTTCCACTTCATAGATCATAATATAAAGAACATTTTCTTTTGGTCTTTATCACTATTCTAAGGATTCACCTAAGAACGCTTTCTTTTTGGTCTTTTCACTAGTCTTGAGTCTAACCTAAGAACATTTTCTTTTGGTTTCCTCACTAGTTCCTAACTAGTTTTTGTAGTAGCTTATTTTCTCCCACTCTATCTTTAGAAAAATACAACTATTTTCTTTAAAGATAGCCTATGAGCCACAAACAACTTTGTACTCATACTAATGAGGGAGGTAGAAGTATCACAACATGACCTTAAGTGATCTACTAAAGACTTTATTGTAAAGACATCTAATCTTAGCTTTGAGATAAACTAGTTCTATAAGCTAAAGAGGTGGACTCATATTCATGTCATTTACAATCTTTATAAGTGGTGTAGCCAATTGGTTTGGTAGATTCCCTACTTTGAGTTCAATAACTCAATCGTGACTTAACAATCGATATTTCAAAGTGAGAATCAAATTCTTAGCTTTTGAACTTATCATAATGATCCAATCATCATAATTCTATAATGATAAATTTGAGTCGTAACAATTTATGTTATTAGTGCAAGTGATGTATAACGACAAGTTTTTAGAACAATAAATGTTTCCACAAATCGAGTGACTTGGGTTGAAAACCAAGTCACCAAATATTCAATTACAACAAATTGTTCTTGAAAACAAATCTTCCATGTCCAACAAGGAAATAAAAGTTCTAAACAACCATAATACCATCAAAAGGGGAGACAATATCGAGGCCAAGCTTCCTTAGGTCTTCAACCATGGGTAGTTACCTTAGCTTCCCTTGAAGAGCCTCTTTAGGCTTGCTTGTCCTTACCCTTATCCTTGCTTGGGTGCCCTAATTACAATAAAAAGGGTAAGAATCACAACTCGTATCTTATACCAAAGTTGAGATCATAACATAAATGATAGGGATGAAAATTTACCAACTAAAACAATCTTTCCAGCTTCGATGTCTCCTAGATATTTGGGGCAATTCCTCTTCCAATGCCCTATGCCATTACAATAATGACACTTGTCCTCCGTTGAGGTACCTTTCTTAGGCTTGGGTAAGCTATTCTCAATAGCTTTTCCCTTGCCTTTGCAGGTGGAGGGCTTCTTTCCCTTACTAGCACTTTTCTTGAACTTCCCCTTACTCTTGTTATTGATGTGGAGTACATCCTTGTTGGTGCTAACATTCTCTCTCGGCTTGCACAAGCATCTTATGTAATTCATGGAGAGAGTTTTCATGTTTTGCATATTGTAGTTTACCCTAAGCTGCACATATGCCTTGATTTTCCCCAAGGAATGAAGTACTCGATCAATAACGAGTTGTTCGGGAATGTCAACCCCTTGCAATTTGAGAGTTTCGACATGCCCAATCAATTTGAGTACATGAGGGCTAACGTTTTGGCCCTCTTTAAGATTCATGTCAAATAATGCGGAAGCCGTCTCATATTGTATGATCCTAGGAGCTTGTGAAAACATGGTCACAAGCTTCGTGTAGATCTCATAGGCCGTGCTCATCTTTATGGCACTCCTTTGGAGATCGGCCTCCATTGAGAAGATCAGAACATTTTTGATCGCGGCGGACTCTTTATGGTAAGCCTCATAGGCTCGCCTTGCGCCGGCGGTTGACCTTTCATTAGGTGCGGGGGGAGAGGCCTTGGTAAGGTAACGAAGCTTGTCGTCACCCTCCGCGCCCAAGCGGAGTTGCGCATCCCAATCGACGAAATTAGCGCAATTCTTTTCTAACTTGCATCGATCCATGAAGGATCGAAGCCATGAGACGTTTGTGAGAGTTGGAGCGTTTGTGGAAGAATTTGGAGTTGCCATAGCGAATAAATAATATTGACTACAAAAATGAGATGAAGGAAATGTCAACATTTATCGAATTAAATACTTGTAAACATTTTAAAAGCTTTCACATTTAAATAGTGACCTCTATCCAACTATTATAAATGATTCCGAGATCCAAATTCATATCAACTTGGGCACGATGAGCCGATTCATCCCTTATTAACATAATTCGGTGGATTAACTCTTTAATCGATTCTACATTATAACTCTCGGTCGATAATATTACTTTAATAATTATCTTTAGCCCGGAACACATGCGGCTACGGTCGCGAATACTTCCGTTGAGCTCAATCCAAATTTCGAAGTAATAACATTTATTGCCCCACTTACCGAACGTAACAAGTTTAGTACCCCGGTGAGCCAAGCCTACTTCCTTGCGAAATTGAAATTCATGGGTTCTCCCATTTGTCAAGGCTTGATCTCAATTATTTATTATGAGAGGTCATGTCAATTTATTATCTATCTTGTTTCAGTGAACTAAATCGATGAATTAGCGATAATTTTAATTGACACGGTCGAAGACTCGATAAAATAAAAAATCCTATAATATATTACAAATTCGGAAACCAACTCCTTTGGTCACTTGACCTTCATAAGCACGCCTCCCAAGGTCACCGTCTTTATGCTTTCATTTCGGGCACAATAATACGAGATCACAATAAATTACAACCGAATCAATATTCCCTTACATTTCGGGCAATATCGATTAAAACTAAGGCCATACAAGGATTACATTACATAATTCAAAATTACATAAATAAAATACGACATTCATATATAAAAATGCAGCATTATAATATGTATAAAACATGCTCATGTTAAATGTCAAAACGCCCTATATTACGGTTTATATCGTATACAACCCGGTTTTACGGAAATGCATGATAATAACTTCTTAAAATCACCAAACAATACTTAAATCATATTTAAGTCCAAGTTAATTATCTAAAATAGTTTAGGACTCAAAAATTAGTCATCACTCAATTTTTGACAATAATTCAACTTGTTATTATATAATTGCTCAAAATTAGACTTTAAAATCATATTTTAATCAAATAAATCCAAATTTAATTACAATAATTTTGAATTTTGAATTTTGAGTTTTTGTACATTCTAGAACATTTCCATGACACTCATAATGTCAAAAATCAAGGTTAAAAAATTTGAATCGATTTTGAGAAAAAACGGTTGCGCTTTATCGGTTTTATCAAATAAAATATATAAAGAATGCGAAAATTAATCAAATTAAATTTTCAATTTAGATCTAAACTGTGGGACCTTTATGCAACCAGGAATACTTTTCTCATTACATGAAATTTATTTTAGCTATATTTGCTAAATAAGTCACTATTTATGCCATTTTTACATGCATTAAAAATTCATAAATCATGCTAGACAAATTACATTAGTCTGAAATTTTCCAGTCTGACAATAAAATATGCATGTTACAACATACTAAAATTTCATGGTCATATTCAAAGCGGAACTATTTTTAACCATTTGACCTTCATTTATTCCATTTTATCATATAAAATTCATAAATCATGAGAAATAAGTCCACTTCACACGAAATTTTACATTGAGAAGACAAGTCTAACTATTTTTAGCATTTTAAACATCATTTTACTCATTAAAATGTAATAAAAACACTAAAAATCATATTTGAGCAATATAAATTTCCATAAACCATCAAAATGACCTAAAATCATATTAGGACCAGAATATATTGACATGCATTAGACTTTGCGATTTTATCTTATAAAACACAAATTACTAGTTTTCTTTAAGTTACATTATCTCGAAAAAACTATAAATCGATTATGCATGCAACAACCAAAGCTCTTGAAACCGCTTGAAAGTTTCTTAAACTCAATATTAGACATTTCTAATATCATTTTACAATTAGTTTACTCATTAAACTATAGGATCTTATGCATGTATAAAAAAAGAAAACGAAAGAACAATTTCTTACATTAGTTTTTCAAGAAATGGGCACAATACTTGAACTCCTTTCAAATATTGTTCTTGAGCTAGCAAGATGAGGATGATCTTCGTAGTTTCAAATTAGAAACTCTCCTATAAGTTGCACCAAGACAAGCCCCTTAATCTCTTCTAAATACTACACTAGTATAAAGAAGAAACCCTTAAAATAAAACTAATATATCTTGTTACTACACTAGTAAACTATTAAAGAATATGAACTCAAGTTATTTTAAAACTACTTTATAGTTTTAGTGAGAAATAAGTATTATAGAGAGATGTAGAGATAAGCTTCCCACACACATTATCATAATGATGTAGTGTATAAATAAGAGGAAAAATTTTGTCCTCTTCACATGCATGGAACCGGTCAAGCATGCCTAAAAATGGGTGCCTTTTGCTTTTTGTTCTTAAGAAGAAAGTAGCTTAGGTTTAGGTCTCTAGGTAGGTAATGATTATACTTAATTCTTTAATTAAAACAGTAATCAACACCCAAACACTACCCTACCTTGCCAAAACCGGTTTATACATGATAAAATGGGTGTCCATTTTATTTTGTGATTTTGTTATTTGTCACATGTGTGACATGTGACAAGTAACATGTAATCTTGAGTATAAATGTGCATTTAACCAATTTAAATGCAATTTCATAACAAATAAATTAGACTTATTATTTTATGTCACATTTTATAATTACATGTAAATAAAATGGGTCATCTCATATTTGGTTAAAATAATCTACAACAATTTGTAATTATAATCAACCAATTTTGCTTAACTCAAATGTTTCATAAACATAATGCATTCTTAGTAATGTAACGATGAAATTACTTAAATGAATCTTATTTAATCATATTACAATAAGATATATTTCTCACTTACAAAATAAACTTAGTTCAATTTAAGGGATTAATTAATCTGTATCGCTATACAATTAATTAATGTACATGATTAGGGGATTGTCCTTTAGGTGTGACCTCAAGGGATCAACTGATCACCATCGTCATACGACCATAACGTCAAACTCAAGTGAGCCAATCGTTACCTATAAATTTTGACCAGTTGACTATAATATTCATCATCCCTTTGTATTCTTATTATTGAGATTTAATTATGTGATCGCATCATTGTTGAGGACACTCACTCCAACAATAGGGTGTCCTCGGGCACACCATTTCTCTTCATAATTGCTACATACCCTACTCTTTAACTTCCTCAAATGTGTGACAACCCTTGCGAATGCGGAAATATAAAACATACAAGCATGTGAATTAATTTGCGGAAATACGGTATTTTAAAAACTTTTATACATGCAAGATAGAAAATACGAGGAGTGTCATAATATTACAAACTAAGTACGAAATACAACCAAGAGACGGGGTCTCTCAAAATGTTAACAAAGTAAAAGTGTTTAGCAAACTAGCTAATTAACGACTAGAGGTGAATCTTCGACGGACAACGCCCGCCAGCTCACACCCGAACCCAAAATAGCATAAGCAAAAAGCCATCCAAATCAAGCAACCTGTTCATCCATGAAAAACATGAACGCCACAATCAGTGGGGAGTAACTCCGGGTCAGCCATATCACATTAAACGTACATCGAAAAAAATACAAAAGTAGAAGCATGCATATATAAATATACATGTGAAATACGATAAGGATAGATAGCCAACTCAATATATAATGATAAGAGCATAAGGATACAAATCCGAATCCATCATGTTATACAAAGACTCGAGGAAGACACTCTTAGGCAACCGAATACGCTCACTAGGGCTTGAATCTCATCGTTAGCGGTATAAGTTTGATAAGATTGAGACTCGACAAACAAACCATGCCAAGTCATGCGATGACCCCATTAAATCCATCATATTATCATCCATTCAAACGTACCAATACATTGACGATGCCAACTCATGCAATGATCACGACGATAATAATACGGTCCTAGTCTAAACCTGGCCCGATTCTCGGAATCACATTTTCCGATTCGACATGCGATAACATTTCGCATCCAAGACTCAGTCAATCATAGACGCCGAGTATCCCAAATTCGGTAGAACAATTCACGAAAGAGACGGAAAAGAGCAGAAGCCTCATAACAAGCGGTACGCTACATGCAAATAACACCACCTCGCAAGTACACAACATTTGACGGCCGGGTCGATCAACTCAAAGCGTTCAACTCCCAACAACGTCGTCGTATGCCCACTACACATGCAATTAAGCAGTAGGATACATCCCCGTTCCGACATTCCAGCCTTACGAAAGTGGAGGTAGCCAAGGAAATGAGAGTACAAAGCACATAACAAAAATAGTGCTCAAACCGTATCATTTGTGAAAACCGACTCAAAGTGGGACATACCAAAAACCGTCACAAAACATGTGATACAAGCGAATAAAATATCATATACTCAAAACATTAATATTATAAGTCACTACGTAAAATTAGACGATAAACGAACGATCTGAATTATTATAAATGAAAACCGTAAACAAAATTTACAAGGAACATCAGCAGGAGCCAGCCGTTCAGGTGGACCACCTGCCGGTCAACCGGCTAAGGCCAATAGTCATATGAAAAACCAATATGAAACAACAGCATGTCCCAGCCGGTCAGGTGGACCGGCTGCCGGCCAGACCACCGGCTGGGACGAAAGGCATTATTGAAAATCAAAGGAAAAGTAGGGGTGTCTCAGCCGGTGGTCTGACCGGCTGCCGGTCGACCGGCTGAGACCCAAGTCATACTTCAAAATCACGTAAAAATGTAATAATATACAGCCACTGCCCCAGCCGGTGGTCTGACCGGCTGCCGGTCGACCGGCTGGGGTCCAAAGTGCACGAAAATGCCAATTTTTGCTAAGTATCAATATTCAACAACAATCATCTATGAACATAAATCATCCATTCTCATATAATTTCTCAACTACTAACATCCTTTAACAACACAAGTCCTAAGCATATTAACCATAATCTAAATACGATTGCTAGCCTAGAAATCACAAAAATACGTAAATGATATCGAGTAACCCTTCACCGTTACCTTATTGCGTCTTCACTACTCGTCAAGCTCCTCTTTAATTAGGAATTAATCTTTGTCGGGATCTTGGAGGTCACCACCTACAAATAGATCATAAAAGATTAATTTACTTCACCTTGAGAAAGACGGAAATTTTGAAAAGCGAGAAAGACGGTAATTTTATTACCAATACGGATAGAGGATGATAAGACAGGAAGAATAAGACGAACTTACGTGAATTTGAGTAAGAAACGAATGAGATACGAAGATTATAAGATCGGATTAAAATGGAGGCAAGGGTTTTGAGATTTCTTAAGGAAGAAGAAAGTTTGATTTGTGTTTGAGTGAGTAATGAATTAGGTTAGGAGAGTATGAGATGTGTATGGGAAAAATTCAACAAAAGTCAAAGTCACCTTAAGACGGGATTCACATGGAATCTCGCGGAAATTCCAAATACGAACTCGGAAATTCTAAATTCGACTCGGAAAATTAAATTTACGATTAAAACTAAATTTCATTGAAAAGTATCCGTAAAATATTTTCACTATAAAAATAGGGTACATTTACGGGTGTTACAATCACCCCACCTTTTAAAAAGTTTCGCCCTCGAAACTTGAGGGAAAGAAAAAATACCTTACTCGAATAGACTCGGATATTTACTACGCATAGAAGCTTCCGTTTCCCAAGTCTCTTCTTCGACATTAGCGCTTGTCCACAAGAATTTCACTAAAGGAACTACTTTACTTCTCAACTTCCTATCCTTACGATCTAGGATGCGGATCGGCTTCTCTTCAAAGGATAAATTCGGTTCAAGCTCGGGCATTTCAACTTGAAAGCCATGGCTCGGATCACTAACATACTTTCTCAATTGAGAAACATGTAATACATTATGAACCTTAGCCAAATTCGGCGGCAAATCCAACTTATAAGCAACGGCAACAATCCTTTTCACAATATCAAAGGGTCCAATGTATTTCGGGCTCAATTTACCCTTAACACCAAACCGTTTAACACCCTTCATTGGAGATACCTTCAAGAACACTTTATCTCCAACTTCAAACTCTAACGGCCTTCTTCAAATATCGGCATAAGACTTTTGACGGTCTTGAGCGGCTTTCATTCTATCACGAATGACCTTCACATTATCAATGGTTTCAACAAGAACATCGGGGCCTAAATCATGATTGTCACTCAATTGATTCCAACATATAGGACTCCGACATTTCCTTCCATAAAGAGCTTCATATGGAGCCATCTTGATAGATGCATGATAACTGTTGTTGTAAGAAAACTCCACCAACGATAGACTCTTTTCCCAACTAGACTGGAAATCAAGAGCACAAGCCCTAAGCAAGTCTTCTAAAGTCTGAATAGTCCTCTCAGTCTGACCATCGGTAGCGGCATGAAATGCGGTACTCATCAACAGCTTACTACCCATGGCTTCTTGCAAAGCTTTCCAAAATCTCGAACAGAATCTCGGATCTCGGTCGGATATAATCTCCTTAGGAACACCATGATATCTAACAATCTCATCAACATAGGCTTTCGCTAGACGATCTAAACTCCAAGTTTCTTTGATCGGAATAAATCTAGCACACTTGGTCAAACGATCAACAACAACCCAATCCCATTTTAGAAGCATCACAATAAACATCAAAGTCTACTCCATCTTCAGGCAAAGTCAACACCGGAGCGGTAGTTAACCTCTTCTTTAACTCTTGAAACGCTGCTTCACAAGCTTCATTCCATAGGAATTTGGTTTCCTTCTTCAATAACTGAGTCATCGGTCTTGCAAGCTTGGAGAAATCCTTGACAAACCTTCGGTAATAACCAGCTAAACCAAGAAAACTTCGAATCTCTCTAATATCAGTCGGACTCTTCCAATCAACAACCGCCTCAATCTTCGAAGGATCCACCATTACACCTTCTTTAGAAATCACATGCCCAAGAAAGGACACTTTAGGTAACCAAAATTCACATTTGGAGAATTTAGCATACCACTTCTGACGACGAAGAACACTCAAAATAATCCTCAAATGAATAGCATGCTCTTCTTCGGACTTTGAGAAAATAAGAATATCATCAATGAACACCACCACACACTTGTCAAGATATTCACTAAATGTGCGGTTCATTTGATCCATAAAGATAGCGGGAGCATTGGTCAATCCAAATGGCATTACCTTGAACTCATAATGACCATACCTCGTACTAAAAGCAGTCTTTGGAATATCAACATCACGAACAGGAATTTGGTGATAACCGGATCTCAAATCAATCTTGGAAAATGTAGAAGCACCCTTTAGTTGATCAAACAAATCTTCAATTCTTGGTAAAGGATACCTATTCTTGATTCTAATCCGATTCAATTCACGATATTCAATACAAAGCCTCATAGACCCATCTTTCTTCTTTACAAAAAGAACAGGAGCACCCCAAGGCGAGGCACTTGGTCGGATAAAACCCTTTTCAATCATATCATCTAGCTGCTTCCTTAATTCTTTCAATTCGGTCGGAGCCATACGATAAGGAGCTTTGGCTATGGGTCCAGAACCAGGTACAAGATGAATAGAGAACTCAACATCACGCTCGGGAGGAATCCTGGGCAAATCTTCAGGAAATACATCAACGAATTCTCGAACAATAGGCATATCTTCCATACTTGGCAAAGAGGTAGTTGAAGAAGTCACAACACACAAGTATGCTTGGTGACCTTTTCAAACCATACTTTCCAATTTCATAGCAGAAATCAAAGACACACCTTTTCGGGGATGAGATCCCTTATAGGTTATGCTAACCCCTAAAGGACTCTTTACATAAATCTTTTGATCACGACACTCAAACCTAGCATGATACAATGCTAACCAATCAATACCTAATATTATATCGAATTCTCCTAGAGGGAACTTAAGGAGATTTGCGGGAAAGATAGAACCCGCGATAGATATTGGTACATTTGGATAAAGGGTAGAACAAGAGATAATATCTCCGGATGGTAAGGATATGGGAGTATCCTCACTAGATGTAGGCTCGATAGATAATTTATTGGCATAAGTCGATGACACAAAAGACATAGAAGCACTGGTATCAAATAGAATAAGACACGGTTGCTCTAAGATTGAGAACATACCCGTAATGATCTCGGGATGAGTGTGACACCCTCAAATTTGCGGAAAGAAAAAATAATAATTTAAATACATAACAAAGGGTGTCATAAATAAAAAGGTTCTTTACAAAAGAAAATTTATATTATACATAAGAATTATACAAGACGGGAGACATATCTCCCGTATAAATACGGAAAATAAAAGAGTGTATAATAATATACAATCTAAGAACCGAATATAGGTCCAAGGTAATACTTCGCTCGCTAGCTCGTCAATGTACCCCCAATATGCATTCACCACCTGTTCGACCGCATTAAATATAAACACGGAAGCCACAGTCAGTGGGGAGTAACTCCGAGTTCTCCCAGCCACGGAATGTCGAGTTTAATTAAACATGAATAACATAAAAGCAATGTATATGGAAAATACAAAACTTAAACATATACGGCATGCTTTTCATGTTATGAAACAATTAACTAACATATAACCTAGCATATGAAAGCTATCATGTGAAACCGATAATAAACTATAACACGAGTTAGGGAAGCTGGTATGCTGGCTCAGCGGTTACCATGTAACATGGCCCTGATACACTCAAACCCTAATCAACACGTAATCATGTGAATCAGTTAACAATCGGGAATCCAAACTCTATCAATCTTAGCCGGCTTGCATCTCACCTTCTACAACTCATAGAATCATACAAACATGAAAGACAAATACTTCTACAAACAGGCATAAGTTCTTAGAACCGTCAATAGTCGACTTCTGTAACTCGAGGCTATACCACAAGGTAGGAAAACATTCTAGTCCTAGACTGATCAGACCTAGCGACAACAGCTATTCCGTTCCCCGTCCCATGACATAACCGTCTATGAGAAACTCTACTAGGCGACCCCCTAAGCAGAGATGGCTAGTACTTAAGCTGGCTCCCTTCCCAAAGCGGAACTCTTAGGATGCCATGCCCCGACTTGGAGATAAGCCCCCAAGGCCGTGACACAAAAGCTATTAACCATGAACTATATACTCGTTAAAGACAGTACGGGCCTATCAATGTCATGGTCCAAGATACTCATCTAGAATTAGAAGGGTCAAGACGCCATCTACTCATAATTCTCTATGGGTACTTAGTCAACACGACACCAACCATATAATCAAACAGTCACGGGAAAAACATCATATCATGTGACTAATTGCAGATAAATAATAATCAAGTATCATATCGCCTTATATCTACTAAGGCTAATTCAATAATTAAATAAAATCTTACATGAAGACAAATCCCCGACCCTAGTCCCGCGACGGGTCATCAGTCAAATCGGGGCTGACTAGATCTTAGTTTGACCAAACCCGTTGGATCAAACCGGCTAGAAGCAGAGTCTTTATCACATAGACAGAAAATCAACATATTCATTACATGTTATTTTATTACTACTTCTAACATGTGAATTATCATATTATACCCAAAAACCCGTTTGACTAAAAGGATATTAAATTAAACTACGATCTCGTCTTATAATTTCTAACATGTGAGAAATAATAATTTTATGAAAAAACCTTTTTAATTAAATATTTTACTTATTAATATTTCCCACTTGCTAAATATTACAAAACACGATAAAAATGACGATAACTCAAAAACCGTCACCAGTCCCAAAGTGGGACCCACGGGCTGAGTTGGGCCGGACCCCACATGGGCCTGGACTGGGCCCACGGACCTATTTGGGCTGATTTGGCTGTTTTTCCAACTTTTACCAAAACCGTTTCTTAATATTTTCCAGCATGCTTAACATATTTAAAACCCGTCAAAACAACAACAAAACAATCAAGTATCGACAAAAACCCAAAGACCAAAACACGGACCAACCAGACCGGGCTGGACCGGGCCTGAACCGGCCTGAACCGGCCTGG
>JAIUZE010010366.1:0-38209 GCA_022085475.1 Heliosperma pusillum
TGATATAATGGTAAAATATCACTTAAAAGTTAAGTACATATTGTTTATTAATTTGTGTCATATAATTGTTATATGATCAAATTAACATCTAATTATACAAGATAATTAAACATATGATTATAAGTATTTGAGGGACAAATATCAAAAAATCAAAATGGTCCATTGTGGACTCACATGCACCGGTTTTGTGTAGACAAAATCACTAGTGATTTTACTCTACCAATTCCACACTCCACCAAGTGATTATGACATGTTATGACACATGATCATTATCATTATCTTACCCACACTCAAGTCATTTGCATGAGAATAAAAAATAAGCAAAATAAAGCTCATTTTGGGAGCTTGTCATCCGGCCATATTGGCTTTAAATTGAACAAGAGTTGTTCAATTTCATTCACTTCATTATTCATGCTTATTTCTTACTTCTCTTTCTAACTCAACATATCTCTAAACTTACATGCAAAACTAATAATATCTACATATTACTAGAGTATTAATATACTAATATTAGTAGTATATTGTCTTCACTTGTTATCTAGTTAATAATAAGTTTAGATTATTTGGGTGGATTCTTGGGTGCACAACAAGAAGGAGACCTTCTACTTTGGAGGTTGTTTTATGGAGGATCAGCCATTAATTACATGCTCAAGAACAATAAGAAGGAGTTCTTATTGTGCCCATATTGAACCGAAAATTCTCGAAAATTCTCTATGTAAGGATATTTTCGTCTTATATTTTCTTTTATGCTTTTATATTTGCATGCATGATAACTAGATCCTAAATCATTAAGTTAATGTAATTTAATGAACTACTTAGAGGAGTATAATTAGAGGTCTAGGACTTTCAAAAGGATGCGTGATGAAGCTCGCCAGCCATTGAAATGGCGCGTGATGAAGCTTGCCAGCCGTTGAAATTAAAGGGGGCGTAGTGAAGCTCGCCTGCCGCTGGGGATAAGATCATATGTGAGAATCGGCATTTCTCTGTCTTCAAGTGAACTCTAGTTGGAGAAGGAGCTCGTTGTGAAGCTCGCTAGCTGCTGAAAAAGGGGCGTAGTAAGGCTCGCCAGCCGTTGAAAGGGCGTATGTGAGAATTTTCCTGCCGTTGAATGGGCATGTTGTGAGAATCTTCCTGCGTCTGTCTTCAGGCGAACTCTCGTTGGAATAGAGTGTACGTAAGAATCTGCCAGTGTCTGTCTTCAGTCGGATTCTTGCTGGGGATAGATATATTGAAAAGGACTTGGGCCCACAAGCAACAAAGTTGTAATAACCAAACTTCTAAGTAGAGCTATCCTGGGGAGAAGACGCAACAAGAGCTACAACTCCATTAGCGGGTTGCTTGAAACCGCTTGAAAAAATTGCTGCTTAACGTTGTTTGAAATCGTTGGTGATCGCTTGACGTTGCTTGAAATCGCTGAAATTGCTTGAAATCGCTGGGGATGGTTTGAAATGACCAGCGGTGAGAGACAGAAGAGCCAGGGTTCTTCTTACGATGTATGTAGGAGACCGAGGTGGCAGGCGTCGAGCCCCCGACTTACTTTGAGGTGCTAGAGTACGATTTTCCAATTTTGGCTATTGCATAGGAATGCACTTGATTTGAATGCAGGTGGCACCGTCTCGGCATGTATCGTTATGGAGGGTGGCCAATCGGCTAAGGGTTACAGCCATCGAGACACTCGTAGGTGGCCGAGATCGACAGGTATGAACCTCTCGTTCCTTGTTCAATTTGTTATATTTTGAAGAGAAGTGATTTGAAATGTGTCATTTCTTTGCACAGAGCCTGGGAGCGTGAGCTAGCAAGTCTCGAAGGGAGATAGCATGTTTGTTGAGGGAGTTAGAGGACAGAGACACTGAGAGCCGCTCTCGAGGTTATAGCTGGGCTTGGTTATGAGGATTAGTCGTCTTTTGCTGTTTTGCCATTGGTTTGTACATTTTGGCTTGTTTTTGCACATTTTGGATTTTGTATTGGGCGAGAGCCCCCAGTTTTGGATTTTGGACTCTGTTTTGGATTGTGAATTTGGAATGGCTTTAGACTTTGTTTTTGGCTTTGGCTTTGGCTTGTGAATTGGGAATCTGGATTTGGCTTTGGCTTTTGGCTTTTGCTTTGGATTTGAGTTTCTGTTTTGGACGAGAGCCCATAGTTTGATGTATATGCCTCTTTTGGTTGTTTTTGATAGCCTGAGTGTTTCTGCTGCTGAATGTTTTCTGTCCATGCGAGTTAATCTAAAAAACAAAACAGGTTTGGTAGACGATGGTTTTGCCGTCATGCTGCCGAAAAATCAAATTATATAGAAATCACACAAATTACATGTTTGCATGTTGGTGGCCTAAACTGACGCAAAACAAAAGATTGGATTGAAAAAACGCGGTTTTTTGAAAGAAGAAATGTATATTTGTTGAAAATGTGGAAAGAGTTTGAAAGAATGGAAAGAGGAGGGAAATGAGTCCCCTGAATAAGTGTGCTCATTTTGCCGCGATGTCGATTTGTGTCTTGGACCCAAAAAGGATTAGGAAATCCAGGATTGATATCATTTTCTAGGCTGTCTTGGCACATGCTCATGCTTTTAATGGTGAGAAGTTGAGGATTTCGATGACATGGGGATATCCAAATGTCAAAATGCAAGAGCATAATGACGTTATTTCTTAACTGGTCAGGGGCCGGTTTTATTTCGTGTCGCATGAGCGGCACGTGGGCTACGCGAGGCGCGTTATATTTTTTGTTCTTGAGAATTTGGATGAGTTCTGCCCTTTTTGCGGTAACAAGCTCTGCAAATTACGTGAAACTAAAGCTATAGAAACAAAATACTTTTGTGACCGCATAAGCTTAGCGTACATCTGTCGAATTCTTAGATGCTAAACGAGGGTGATAAGAAATGGAATGGAGTGGGAGTTCTATGGTGTTAGAAGACACTGGAGATCTGCGTTATCTCTCTCATTCACCTAAATGAATGAAAGGATCATCCTGTAAGGCACGGAGACAAAGTAACGGTGAGTCGATTCGTCTGAAATTTGTGAAAAGATGACTACTTGAGAGATTTTGTTTTGTTTGTGGGTTTTTTTTTGGAGAAATTTTCTTTTTGTCTTGCGCATTTTTTAAAATGCTCGAGATTTTTGTTGGACTGTTTTTGGGGTTTAAAATTCGTCGTTGGACTGTTTGTGGCTTGAAGACGTTGTTGGACTGTTTTTTTTATGGAAGTCGTTGTTGGCCCGTTTTTGGTGTGGAAGTCGTTGTTGGACTGTTTTTTTGTGTGTTTGGATTTGATCGACTTTTGTTTGTCTTTGTCTCGTGAAGTTTTTAATATTTGAGACTTTTGATTTGGGGTTGTTGGGATTTTTTTTGTTGAACTTTTGAGAGTTTAGGCACAATTGCACTAAAAATTGTTTTGATCCTCCGGTGGGGGTATCCAAATTTTTGGCATAGGATGCAATTTCCGGTAGTCATATAGGATCTGACGAATCGGGTAAAAAGATGGGGTCTCCAAACCTAAAGGTCACCTAGAGACACAGCGATCAAGGAATTTTCACATCACAACATATGGACAAATTGGTAAATGCACGCCCTCGTTCAGGCTTATTCTAAGAGGTCGAGTGATCTACACTAAAGAGATACGACCTAACGTATTTCAAGTTTATTCCACTAGTCAACGGTAAAGAGTACAACAAGTGACTATTAAAAAGTACATGTTCTCATTTGTAACTTAAATAGGACTAGGATGATCCTATTTATTAATAAATGTTAATATAGTGAATACAAACGGTCCCTTTCAAATGTCGTCCTCGATTCTCGTTCCTAGCACAATGAAATCTTTGAATGACTTTATGTTCTAATATCTTAGGTGGTTTGCATAAACAAGTCTCAAGTTATTCATAAACTTTTCCACAAGAGTGGCTTCATCTGGACGTTCGACAAGTTGTCTGCTAGTTTTCCGTCGCTTATTTAGATATGAAAGTCCTAGACCTTTAATTAGACTCCTCTAATTAGTTCATTAAATTAACTTAATGATTTAGGATCTAATTATCATGCATGCAAATATAAAAGCATAAAAGAAAAGATAAGACGAAAACATCCTTACATTGGGAATTTTTGGTTCAATAAGGGCACAATAAGAAACTCCTTCTTGTTGCACCCAAGAATCAACCCAAATAATCTTAACTTATTATTAACTAGATAATAAGTAAGACATTATACTACTAATACTATTGTATTACTACACTAGTAATATGATATGAATATTAGTTTGCATGTGAGTTTTAGAGAGTGGTTGAGTTAGAAAGAGAAGTAAGAAAATAAGCATCAAAAATGAAGTGGTGAAAATTGAACAACTCTTGTTCAATTTAAATGCCAAAATGGCCGGCACTTTTAGCCTCCAAAAGGGCTCCATTTTGCTTATTTTTATACTTGTGTAAGATGGTAGAGTGTAGGTAATGTATTTATGATTAAAAGCATGAAAGTCATGTCACAATCAAAATGGAGTATTGTGTAAGAAAAGAACAATTATCATTCTTTTCTTCACATGCCATGACCGGCCATCATATGTCCATTATGAACCATTTTGATTTTTAACTAAGTGTTAATTTGATCATATAACAATTATATGACTCAAATTAATAAATAATATATACTTAACTTTTAAGTGATATTTTACCGTTATATCAATATATAATGGGTCTCACAATGTTCAGTTAATTTATTTTACAACTCTTTGTAAATATAATTAACTAATTACCTCTACCTCAAAATGTATACATAACCTCAACTAATTTAATAAATTAACGATTAATCACTAAATTAAATCTTATTTAATCGTATTAAAATAAGACGTAAAATTTATTCAGTCAGTTATCGTATAATTGACTAATAAACTTAAGTGGAATGAGTTCCTAACTCAATTTCCAGTAACTGTCGTAACTAAACGTACATATCAAATATATGTAATGCACTAATTAAAATGTATCATATACAAATAATTAGTATTCTATTTGGGTCTCATCCTATAGGTGTGACCTAAAGGGATCAGTTGATCACCGCCGTCATACGACAATAACGTCAAACTCTAGTCAGCTGAGCGTTACCGATTTACGTTAATCAACTGACGTGGAGTATCAAAATATACTAATCATGCCACGTATATTCCAAATGAGTTTCATTATATAAATGCACTATTGTGGAGGAAACTTACTCCAACAATCTCCCACTTGTCCGATACAAGTTGTGCATATAGCAACACTATTGTGGAGGACTCCTACTCCAACAATATCTCCCACTTGTCTCGACAAGTTGTGTGCTACCGATTCTCTTGTCTCTTTTGTGTCACATCCTCCCACTCATCGCAAGGTGTCTTACAGGTCGCACTTGCGATTGAAAATTATAAATATCGCAATCAAAAATGATACCGTATAAATTAATGGAAACTCCTTTCCACGATTGAACGGATTTTCAAGTTTGTAGAAGAATAAAATATTTGACATTGCGCGAATAAAATAAATATCAACGGAAAATAAACATTCATTGCTTATATATAATTCACTTGTAAAACAATTTTAACAAGTTTAACATTTATATAATGACCCCTCACTAAATTATATAAATGATTCCAAGACCCATCTTTAAATAAAAATAGTCATCGTATGCTACCTTTATCTAAAAATGGTAAGTCATTTCTAGACTAATTCTACCCCTAGAACTCTTGGTTGACGGATTTCAACTAAATCCATCTCCTAGTCCCAAGATAACGCTTATCTCGTTGAGTCCAATCCAATTTTGGCTTGTGATCGTATCATCCTACTTACCCGAGTTAAAAAGGGACCCACGAGCGTGGTAGCCCTAATGAACACGGGGTTCATAGGTGCTTCAATTGGTAAGGCTAAATCTCAATTTCTTTTAAGTTGTGTGAGAGGTCTTGTCAATTTAGTTATTAATTCCCTATAAGTGAATTAAATCGGTGAATTTTGAATAACGTTGAATTGACAATCGAGGAAAAAAAATAAAAAAAATGCATGTTGGCGATTTTGGCATGAGCGAAAAACATAAAGCAAGGAAATAATAAATCCTAGTATGGCCACCTAGCTAATCTAATTAAATAGACGATTACAAAATCGGAAACCAACTCCTTGGCCCCTTGCCTCTTCATGGAACACGCTCCAAAAAGGCACCGTCTTTTGGAACACCGACTTCGGGAATCTCCGTCTTCATAATAATTAATTACAAAAGATACAAATAACATTCCTATTATACATTTGATCTAGAAAATGAAATAAAATTATTACAAACGGCGATACGAGATCGCAAATAAAATTACAACCGAATCGGTGTTCCCTTACATTACAGGTAATACCGATTAAAACAATCTAGGCCATACTAGGTACAATTTGCATTAAAAAAAATTAAATAAATGACATTCATTCATTAAACCATAACAACATAAATAAAATGCTGTAAAAATCATGCCAAAATCGCCCTTAATACTTATCATGTTCATTCTAGCTCGGTTTTATGGATTTTATCGATTTTTAACCATTAAAAATCAGTAATCAACACTTAAATCGTATTTAAGCTCAAACAAATTATCTAAACTGATTTAGAACTCAAAATTAGTCCCCACTAATTTTGTTTATATTTTATTAGTTTGAATTGATCGTATTTGCTAAATATAGAGGTATAATCACAACATTTATGAAATAAACCCAAAATAAAATATAAAAATCATACAAATTTGAAACCAAAAATTTTTTACATTCTAGAACATTTCCAGGAACTCTAACAACCAGAAAAATTTGCCCAAAATTTTGAATTAATTTTAGGATCTAATAGCTTTAAATTTATCGGTTTTATCAAATAAAAACCAATAAATAAGTAAAATAGTGAAAAAAATTACAAACTTTCACCAAGATGATATAAATCAGATTATAAAATGTACCAAAAATTTTCAAGACCAGAAAAGGATGTTTCAATTTAATGATCATAATAATCTCACTTTATTGACTTTTATCTCATAAAAATCAATAATCATGCAACACTTAATTAAAAATCACGAAATTTTACATACAGTATGTCCAATATGTATGTGAGATCATATAAAAAATTCATGACCAGAATCAACATGAAACTATTTTTAGTTAACTTTTAACATAAAAAATGCATGTTAACATGATTTAAAGGTCATAAATCAAAATAAATAGAAATTTAATCCCTAAATACACAAAATTTGACCACAACCATTTTGAGGTCAGTAGGTATGCATGCATGCAAATCAAAAAATTTCGCGCAAACTAATTTTTAACACAAATTTTCAATTTTACCTAAGTTATCGTATAACTCGATTTTAATGCCTAAAATCAACATGCTTGGAACAATTGAGCTCTGATACCACATGAAAGTCCTAGACCTCTAATTAGACTCCTCTAATTAGTTCATTAAATTAACTTAATGATTTATGATCTAGTTATCATGCATGCAAATATAAAAGCATAAAAGAAAAGATAAGACGAAAACATGCTTACATTGGGAATTTTCGGTTCAATTTGGGCACAATAAGAACTCCTTCTTATTGTTCTTGAGCATGGAATTAATAGATGATCCTCCATAAACCAACCTCCAAAGTATAAGGTCTTCTTCTTGTTGCACCCAAGAATCAACCCAAATAATCTTAACTTATTATTAACTAGATAATAAGTAAGACATTATACTACTAATATTATTGCATTACTACACTAGTAATATGATATGAATATTAGTTTGCATGTGAGTTTTAGAGAGTGGTTGAGTTAGAAAGAGAAGTAAGAAAATAAGCATAAAAAATGAAGTGGTGAAAATTGAACAACTCTTGTTCAATTTAAAGGCCAAAATGGCCGGCACTTTTAGCCTCCAAAAGGGCTCCATTTTGCTTATTTTTATACTTGTGTAAGATGGTAGAGTGTAGGTAATGTATTGATGATTAAAAGCATGAAAGTCATGTCACAATCAAAATGGAGTATTGTGTAAGAAAAGAACAATTATCATTCTTTTCTTCACATGCCATGACCGGCCATCATATGTCCATTATGGACCATTTTGATTTTTGATATTTGTCTCACAACTACTTATTAATCATATGTTTAATTATCTAATATAATTAAGTGTTAATTTGATCATATAACAATTATATGACTCAAACTAATAAATAATATATACTTAACTTTTAAGTAATATTTTACCATTATATTAATATATAATGGGTCTCACAATGTTCAGTTAATTTATTTTACAACTCTTTGTAAATATAATTAACTAATTACCTCTACCTCAAAATGTATGCATAACCTCAACTAATTTAAAGAATTAACGATTAATCACTAAATTAAATCTTATTTAATCGTATTAAAATAAGACGTAAAATTTATTCAGTCAGTTATCGTATAATTGACTAATAAACTTAAGTGGAATGAGTTCCTTACTCAATTTTCAATAACTCTCGTAACTAAACGTACATATCAAATATATTTAATGCACTAATTAAACTGTATCATATACAAATAATTAGTATTCTATTTGGGTCTCATCCTATAGGTGTGACCTAAAGGGATCAGTTGATCACCGCCATCATACGACAATAACGTCAAACTCTAGTCAGCTGAGCGTTACCGATTTACGTTAATCAACTGACGTGGAGTATCAAAATATACTAATCATGCCACGTATATTCCAAATGAATTTCATTATATAAATGCACTATTGTGGAGGACACTTACTCCAACAAGGAAGTCGGTGAATCCTTCATTCTAATTTTGGGTAAGAACCTCTAGAGTGCGCTTATTGACTTGAATGTGATGCAAAGGGTTCTCATGCCTTTTGAACTTTAGGATGTCAGCCATGTTGAAGTTGGTTGGCAATTTTGCGTTCACTACTTCATACTTGAGATGATTCTCCCTATAAATGTCATCTCCTTTGAGATACATTAGTTGCTCCTCCAAGTATTGGAGTCGCTTTTCAGCTTTGGTAGGAACCGATTTGGGACTAACTTCTGGTTGTCCCACAAAAAGTGGAAAGTCACCATGCACACTGTGACGAATTTGTAGAGGAGGAAGTCTAGTTTATATGGCGACAATTCGATCTTCAATGGCATTGAGGCGAGCATAAGTTCGGTCTTGACTTGCCTGGAGATGGACGAGCGCAGCTAGGATTTGATCATTACCATTCAGGTTTGGTGCATGAATATTTGCTTGACTAGCTCGTGACATCTTGGACACTAAGCAAGAGACCGACGAAGAATCAGAACACGATCGAGCAATCTGGCACACTTACTCGAAAAGACTCGGCTTGTGAAGTGGGAGTGTGCCACTGTGTTTAAGTGAGTTTTTAAAATGACTAGTTTAGAAATGAGTGGCAACTCAAAGTGGAGAACGACTCGACTTGTGAAGTGGGAGTGTGCCACTGTGCTTAGTGAGTATTGAAAATGACTAGTTTTAAAATGCTTGTCCTAGACAACCTTCGTGTGGTTGGAGGAGTGTTGACTCGAAATGGAGAAATGATTTTGACTAGACACTTGGACAGAGTTTTGACTCATTTCGCGCTACTTTAGGCCACCTTTAAAAATGTTTTACAGTTTTAAAAAGGATTTTGATTTTGAAAATTTTGTCGTGGTTTATTTACAAATTGGTGATCATGTCAGAGTTATACACATTTAAACAGGCATAATAACGGTATGTTGAATGCATTTAAAATAGTTTTGGCTTAAAGGGTGGGTTGCCATACCAAGCAATCAAACCCAAGGTCTGTGGAAAGGTTCGCGCCAAACATGAGTAAGGTCGGTTCCTAGTACATTCGCCCGAGTAGTGAAAGCCCTTGGTGCTAATATGAGTACACACCGTGGTATGGTTGACGTCAATCGCTATCCATCCTTAGGCCCAGATAAGAATTTGGACCGTCCAGATAGGACGATTGGTCAAAAGGGTTGGGTTAGGCCTAGGCAGGCCGAATAAAACGACCTAGGAATGTCGAGTAATGAAATTCGACAACTTTCTCCTACATAATATTCCTAAACCTTGTTCAAGTTTCACCTTGGGTACACGTAAGTGTATTTTCTCCAGCGGAGTTGCCAAACTGTGATACACGATTCGCGATCCTTTCCAAAATGTGGTGCACGGGGAACCACTGATGGAGAAACGAGGGAGAAACGTAGTAATACGCATTTGTGGAGTCGCCACCAACTTTTGTGGGAAGTTGGAACCGTTCGAATACTTTATGTCATGTCAAGACACAAAGTAATGACATGAACACTAAGAACTTGTTACCCTTACCATTCTATGTCTAGAATGACTCTCGTGGATAACAATTAACACGGATGTTCAAATAGATCTAGAGTAAGGGTGTGAGGGTACGTATTAGGAAGTTCTTTAATCGAACACCTAATCCCGCCCGCCTCGATAGCGGCCTTTACTAATGATTAGGAAAACTCTTCTGTGCTCGATATGTAGTCGGTTAAATGCATGCTATGCAACATCCACGTTTTAATCCTAACATGTGAACTTAGACTATGTCGGTTGAACATGTAGTTTAGCAATCAATTGGGTCGAAATTGGATTTAAGGTTGATTACATGTGAAAGGCAAATAAATCATACAATACAATGATTAAATAAACTAAAATAAATATTACAATTGATTACAACGGATACGGGATCTATGTCGGAAATATGCCCAAAAAGGAAAGATTTGAAGAAAAGAAAGACTAAACGGATTAACAGCGATATTAGAGTTAGTAGTCGATTAATTATACAAAAAAATACGTCGGAGCGAATCAGGAAGTTCAGAGACATAATCCAACCCAGAACAGGCGCAGCGTGTGATGCGGCCTCTGGAAGAGGCGCAGCACTCTGTGCGTCTATTCTTAAGTTGGGTTCTCGCTGTAAAGACAGAATCACAATCCATTAGTATTTGTTTGTGTATTTACGGTTTATTATTGATCTACAAGTCGAATTAAAGGTGATTTAACAGATTAATTATACTAAATATATCAAAGATGAATCTAGAGACTAGATATGGATGGATCTAACCTTTAAAGACTCAAACTTGATCTAAAAGACGACAAAAAGTGATTTAAATAAAACTAATAAAAAAAGGTTTGAAATAAATCCGAAATGAATCTTACATAAGGCGAAATAAAATACAAAATTAAAAGACGGGATTAAACACCCTCAGACAAAAGTAAAATACAAAATAAAATACAGGCAAAACGAGCTGGGGAAGAGGCGCAGCAGGCACTGCGATTCTTGGAAGAGGCGCAGCGTCCGCTGCGTCATTTCCCAAGCAGTTTCCTACTTTTAAAGAAAGATTTCCGCGTTTCATTATGAAATTGCGGTAGATTTCGAATTCTTTTAAATAAAATACGGATATATTTTACCAAGAAAGATAAGTTTTGAAATATTAAAATATCCGGAATATTTTTGAGCATTCAGGCACGATTTTAAAAGACGGTTTATATAAAATTAAGCGGTTTTTGACCCGGACTCCAAAATGAATCTAATGACTGTAAAAACGACCATATCGGCACGTCGATGACGACCAAGGGGTAGACACAAGTATTTGAGCTATCACTTGACGACAAACTTATGAACTGTCATAAATCGTTTCGCATACCAATCATGCGGCCTAATCATCACTTGGTGGTTGGCGGAAAGTGTAGATTCGAGGTATCAAGATATGCAACTATTGGGAAAATAAGCTGAAGAGTGAAAGTGGCCCGCTGATTCGATGGATCGTGCCATGGTGGCATCTTAGGTCAGTCATTGGTCAGTTCGCATTCCTGGCTTGGATTTTATGATATGTGTATTTTCGGAGATATTGTTGAGGCAAGTGGGACTTAAACAGAAAATCCCGAGACTTGAAACCGTTCCTCAGACTGCCTTGGCACATACTGCAGAGTCTTGTCAAGAATGGGTCACTAGGTGGGCTCAAAGAAACATGTGGTATATACCCGTTCCGGTTGGCTCTTTATGGGTATCTTGCTCATACTTGCAAAGGAGAAATGCTAGTACCCCCAAAGAACGTGAAAAGCTGAGGAAACACGAGCCTGTAGATTAGAAGATCCGCGAAGTTGCTAAGGAGAACCAAAAGTATCTGACTGAAGGGAAAGAAGAAGCCGGATTCCTAGTTGTTCGTCCAGCGAAGAAACCGAAGACAACTCTTGTCGTGAGGATGGTGGTAGATAGAAGTGGTAAGGCTAGACCACGAGAAAGACCCTTGGTGATTAGGTTAGAGATAGCACAAGAGCGCCCGGCTCGTGGTCGAGACAAGAAGAATGACAAAGGCGACAAAGGCACGGGGAAGATGGAAGAATAGCCTTAGTCATTATCATTATTTATTATTATTTAAGTTGTAATAAATGGCGAGGTTTTTAGAATCCAAGCCTAGTTTTATTTCAGCATTTATTTTATGTATGTGGCGTATTACTATTATTTATGGGATAATGAATAAAAGATTGAGTTAGTTAAGAACTGATGAGATTTTTCTTTATTACTCTTATCAAATTTCAAATGCAAATGCAGATGTTCTTATATTTACATTCAAAATAATGATGGGTTGAATCATGTGAAGGATTGCCTACGTATTCATCAAAAAAATGAAATCAAACCTTGCGCGTAGTTCAAAAAATGTAAAAGAATAATCGTTCGAAGCAAGAGCTTGTAATGAACTTAGAAAAAAGTAGCATGTGCTTTTACTTACTCCTAAAAAAAGTACAATTCAGTTTATTTGATGACATGAGGATATCCAAATGTCAAAATGCAAGAGCATGGCGACATCAATTTTAACTGGCTAGGAACCGGTTTTGTTTCGTGTCGCACGAGCGGCGCGAGGATTACGCGAGGCGCGTTTGTGTTTTTGTTTTTGTTTTTGTTTTTAACCTATGCTAAGGGTAGTATCGTTTTAGTTGGTCTAGGTTGGTAGGGTTAGCGAATTCGTTCCCATCTAAGTCTGTGATTCTAACCGCACCCTCGAGAGTATGGATTTGACTAAGAAAGGTCCAGCCCAGTTAGGTTTGAATTTTCCTCGTGGATCAACGGGTAGGAGAGCTATGACTGATTAGAGCACCAAATCCCCTTCTTTGATATTCCTGGACTTAACCCGTTTATTAAAGTCTCGTTTGATACGTGCCTGATATGTCTGTACATTATGTAATGCGCGTAGTCTTCGTTCGTCTAAGAGGACAAGTTCATCATATCTATCTTTCTTCCAATCAGCTTCCGGAATTTGACTTTCCAAAAGAATACGTAAAGATGGAATTTCCAGCTCTACTCGTTGTACAATTTCCATCCCGTAAGTCAAATAGAAAGGAGTGGCCCGAGTGAGGGTCCTAATTGAGGTGTGATAGCCCCATAATGCGAAGGGTATTTTTCTTGGCCAACCACGGTAATTGTCGATCATTTTCTTGAGCATTGTGACGACATTCTTGTTAGCTACCTCTACCCCGCCCTTAGTCTAAGGTCTGTAAGGGGAGGAATGATGATGCTTGGTTTTGTATTTGGCTAGCAATTGCTTAGTCTAAGCCTGAAAATGTGATCTATTATCACTGATGATTTCATGTGGACAACCATATCGACAAATGATATTGGTTTGTATGAACTTTGCCACATTTTTAGCGTTGAGACTAGTGTAGGACGCTGCTTCGACCCATTTAGTGTAATAATCGATAGCTACCAAAATGAAACAGTGACCTCCTGTTGCGGCTGGGGTGATCTTTCCAATGATGTCGATTCCCCAAGCGGAAAATGGCCAAGGAGAGGTCATGGTGTAAAGCATCAAAGGAGGAACATGTTGCACGTTCCCGAAGATTCTGCAACTGTGGCAGTTTCTGACATACTTAATACAATCTGACTCCATTGTCGTCCAATAATATCCTAGACGAGTAATTTTCTTTGCCATTATGGGTCCGCTCATGTGGGGACCGCATTCTCCATCATGAACTTCTTCCATTACCTTTTGTGCTTGCGAACGACCAAGGCAACGCAAGATGACATCAAAAGGTGTTCTTTTGTACAACTCTCCTTGCATGAGGAGGTATTGAGAGGCTAAAAGGCGTATGGCGCGTTGTCTTCTCTTTTCTATTTCTGGTGGGTATGTACCATTAAGTTCGAAGTTTAGAATGGTTTGGAACCAGGGTTTCTCTTGGATTTCTTCTTCATGTGTAAGCTGGTACACATATGCTGATTCTGTCCGCGGTTCGATACATAAAGGCATTTCGATCATGTTGTCTGGCATATTGATCAAGGCTGCAAGTTTTCCAAGAGCGTCTGCGAACTGATTCTCTTCGCAAGGTAGGTGTACATAAGTGACTTGATCAAAGATTTCGGTGACATGATCTATCCTAGCCTAATAGGGTGTTAGACTTTCACTTCGAATTTTTCATGATCCTGTAACTTGGTTAATGATGAAGGAGGAGTCTCCATGAACTTGAAGATTCTTAATGCCTAAACTGAATGATGCTTTTTGGCCAATGAGGCAAGCTTCATATTCTGTTGTGTTATTTGTCACCTCGAAGTCGAGTTTGACAGATAGTGGTGTATGTTTGCATTCAGGAGAAATGAGCCATACTCCCACTCCAAATCCTCTTAAATTTGATGCGCCATCAAATTAAAGGTCCCAGGAGTCTACACAAGTCTGTAGTATGTCCTCGTCTGGAAATGACAACATGTCTAATGCTTGGGCCTTGTTGATAGGATTATCTGCGAAAAACTCTACAACGGCGCGTCCCTTTATGACTTTCAAAGGTACATACTTGAGATCGAACTCTGAGAGCATTAAGGACCATCTTTCCAAACGTCCGTTGAGAATGGGTTTCTCGAAAAGGTATTTGACGGGGTCCATTTTAGAGTACACCTTGACGGAGTAGCTAAGCATGTAGTATCATAGCGTCTTTTTTGCCCACACAAGAGCGAGGCATGTCTTTTCGAGGGGTGTATATTTACACTCATATTCTAAGAACTTCTTACAAAGGTAGTAGATAGCTCTTTCTTCTTTTCCAACGGTCTGTGTAAGCATAGCCCCCATGGTTGTTTATGTGACTGTGAGATATAAACCAAGAGGTTGATCTCGTTGAGGTGGCATTAACACTGGTGGTTTAGCCAATATCTCCTTAATCCTGTCAAATGCTTTTTGACAGTCGTCATTCCATATGGTATGATCTATTTTCTTTAGCTTTTTGAAAATAGGATCGCAGATCATAGTGAGTTTCGATATGAACCGGCTCACGTACTCTACCTTGCCCAGGAATCCTCTAACCTCGTTCTCTGTTTGGGGCTGCGGCATTTCGATTAAGGCTTTGATCTTGGATGGATCAATTTATGTTCCCCTCTGGCTGATGACATATCTCAGAAGTTTACCTGATGTTACTCCAAATGCACATTTATGAGGATTGAGTCTCATGTTGTATTTGAGCAATCTGAGAAAGAATTTGCGAAGGTTGTTGATGTGCCCCTTTTTGTCCTTGGACTTTACAATCATATCATCTTCGTACACCTCTACTTCTTTATGCATCATATCATGTAACAACGTAGTCGCGGTACGTTGATATGTAGCTCCGGCATTAATTAGCCCAAATGGCATAACCGTGTAGCAATATGTGCCCCATTGAGTGACGAAAGTTGTCTTATACATATCTTCCTTGGCCATTTTGTCCACGCGATCAGCTGCATACCCATCCTTGGGACTTTCTTTGTTCAAATCTCTAAAATCAATACAAACCCGGATTCGCCCATCCTTTTTGGGTACAGGGACTATGTTAGCCACCCAGCCAGAGTACTCGGAAACTTTGATGAACCCGGCTTTGAATTGCTTATCGACTTCTTCTTTGATCTTAAGACCCATTCACTCCTAATTCGAAGAAGCTTCTGCTTTACAGGTTTGAAAATCCATGGCATGTCCCTGTAAGATCAAGCGAAAACATCTTTGAACTCGTATAGGAGGTCGACAAAATTGGCCCTTCCGGTCGGGTTAAAAGTCGTCCTTATCCTAAGTTCTTGGGGTTCTAGTTCGGTTCCTACGTTGATGGGTTCGGTATTTTCTATGACTGGTGCTCCTTCCCCCTCCTATAGTATTTCTTTAATTATATAGGGGGTAATTCGATTGAGTCTGGGTTAGGATCATCCTCATTATCATCGTAAACAGAATTGCATTCAGAAAAACACAAGGAGTAAGCAGAATCTAATTTATTCACATTAAATTTTGAAACTAACTGAAACAAAGAGGCCATTTGTTTAGTAGTCAGTGGCGCAAAGGGAACAGTTGTTGGGACATTCCCCAAGCTGCTGTTATTATTCGATGCTATGCTAGGAGAAACAGAGGGATGAGGCGGGGGTGACGATAGGAGGAGACTCTCTAGGAACTTTGCTAGACTCAGACTCAGACTCCTACTCCGACTCCAACTCTGACTCAAATTCATTGTCTTCTGATTCCCCTTTGAACATCTCCCCTTCTCTTGTAGTGACCTTGAAGATGAGCTTTCCTTGATTGTTAGTCCACTTGATCGACTTTCTCCATCCTTTTGGATGATTTGAGCCTGCGTCGGTGATCAATGCTGTAGAGTTGAAATGATCGTTCTGAAGTATCATGGTAATGATCTTATCCTGTGCAGCTCTAACGAATCGATCTTCCCCAAACAGGAGACTAACGTCTTGCTCGTTTAAACAAGGTGTTTGACGGGGTTGGACGGTAGGAACCGTTTCTAAAGGGATTAAATAGCAATTGTAGAAGACCTCGATTCCAGCTAACTGTATTCCCTTATAGTTCCATGGTTCGGGAAACCCGTGAAAGTATTATTAACTCCCCTCCCTAACGAAGTATCCATTTAGAGTAAGGAGATAAGGTCGCATCTGGATTCCTCGATCTTTACGATTTTGGACTTGAGTAAGCATTTCTAGGGTTGCTTCCGTTGTGGGTTTGTACCCCAATCCTAATGGTATTTTTTCGGAATTCCCTTTTTTGTAAGGTGCAAAGGTACTCTTCCTGATGGGGTCCAATGGCATTCCTGGGAAGTATCCCTGGCATTTGAGTGTGTGGTTGACCACTAAGTTGGAGTATGGGTTGAAGTATAGAGTTGCCAATTCACTCTCTACGAGATTTATGCTCTGAAATCCTCCAAGCTCGTATACTGGATCTGTGACTACTTGGTTGTTAGTCATTTTCTCTATTACAGCCTTGATAGGTGACGAAGTGATTGTCACTACTTTGCCATCTAGAAGAATTTTGATCTTCTGGTGCAAGGTGGATGTTATCGCTTTAGAAGCGTGAATCCAAGGCCTCCCTAAGTATATTAAAATATGCTTCGATGTCCACTATTTGGAAGTTAACGTTTCGCTCAATTGGCTCAGTGGCTATAGTGAGGTTGACTAGCCCTACTACCTTACGTCGTGTTCCATCATATGCTCGAACCCCTTGGTTGGTATGAGCCCAATCTGATTCTTTCATGCCAAACTTACTTGCTGTTTTTAGTCGTATGACGTTGACTGCGGAGCCATCATCTACCCAAGTCATTGGTACATTCTTCTTTAGGCATGTGATTGTGATATATAGAGCGAGATTGTGACTGGCGCCGAAAGGAGGTAAACCCTCATCTAAAAAAGTAACTGGGTTACTTAGCTTAATTGAGTCTTCAAGGACCAACTTGACTACATTGTCAGGTGTAGAGTCGTGTGCTACATTCAACTTTGTCAATGCTTGTAATAAAGCTTGGCGATGGGGAAATGAACTCGCAACTAACTGCCAGACTGAAAGATCAGCCTTTGTTTTCTCTAGTTGTTTCAGTAGATGGTCGGTAGATGTATTTTCGCCATCATTCGGGGTGACGACATTGGTGTTTGCAACTGGACCGTTAATAGTAGGACCATTCTGAGAGGCATTCTGATAAGGACTCCCTGAACGAGTAAGATAGTCTATATCTTGATCTTCGCTAGCCTAAACTATATCTTCATTATCTTTGACTTGATGATGTTTTGTGAGGTGTTCATCCTCATTGTCATCGGCCCATATTCCGTTGACGGTATCGAGTTCTCTCAATCTGACGATTTCGGATTCCAAAGTGATTATTCGCTCGACTAGATTATCACATGTTGTGATCATCTCTTGCATCATAGACTCTTGAGATAGAACCGAAACGCTTTCCTGAGGCACGGTGCCTGGAGTGCGTAGGGATGTTTTAATGGTTTCAAGCTTTTAAACTTGTCTAATTACACTCTTAGCCCATGCGATAGTCGTCGATGGTAGGAGAAATGGTGGAATATCTTCCTTCATCTTCGAACATATGAACCTCATCTTCGACTGAGGAGATGAGGTGTGAACAATCCAAGGTGGATTCTTCATCTGTAATCATCAGAACTCCAAGAGGATTCTGAGTATTATTAGGCTTGCTTCCACGAGGTATGGGTAGACGACCATCTTCAATCATATCTTGAGTGACATGTTTCAATTTGTAGCATTTCTCTGTGTCGTGTCCTTTGCCTCTATGATATTCGCAGTATGTATTCTCATCCCAGAATCAAGTTTTCTTTTCTGGATTAGGTGTAGGTCATATTGGTTGGAGCTTACCATGTTGTATCAACCTTTTCAATGCATTGGAATATGTATCACCAATGCTTGTGAATTTTCTTTGTGGGTTGTTCTTTTTAGAGGATTCGACAAGATTGACTTCATCGGTCTTGTTAGTAGAGCCATAAGAACGGCTCGTTGAGCCTTGATATCCGCGACCTACCGTTTTGGACAAGAGCCCCTTTCGGATGCCTTCTTCAATTCTTGTTCCTAGCACAGTTAAGTCTTTGAAAGACTTTATGTTTTGGTATCTCAGGTGGTTCGCATAAATAGGTCTCAAATTGTCCATGAACTTTTCCACAAGAATAGCTTCATCTGTACGTTCAACAAGTTGTGTGCTAGTTTTCCTCCGCCTACTTAGGAAGTCGGTGAAACCTTCTTTCTCGTTTTGGGTAAGTACCTCTAGAGTACGCATATTGACTTGAATCTCAGCATTGTCTGCCTATTGCTTGGCGAACTCAATTGCGGCATCATCCTAAGTTGCAATTATCTTATGTTCCAGAGAATAGAACCACTGCTTAAGAATGGTGTCGAAAGATGTAGGAAAGATCCTTAGGAACATCTCGGGTTTGATGCCTTTGATAGACATATAATCTTTGAAGGCACGAATGTGATTCAAAGGGTTCTCGTGCCCTTTGAACTTTGGGATGTCAGCCATGTTGAAGGTGGTTGGCAATTGAGTACTTACGGCTTCATATTTACGATTATTTTCCCTTTAGATGTCATCTTCCTTGAGGTACATTAGTTGTTCCTCCAGGTATTGGAGTCGTTTTTCAGCTTTAGTAAGAACTTGTGGGGGATCGACTTCTGGTTGTCCCACAAAAGGTGGAATGTTATCATGCACACTAGCATCAGGAATGTCCGCAGGAGGAAGACTAGTTTCTACAGCAACAATTCGGCCTTCAATGGCATTGAGGCGAGCATAAGCTTGGTCCTAACTTGTTTGGAGACGGATGAGCGCAGCTAGGATTAGATCATTACCATTCGGGTTTGGATCGGCTAGATGAACACTTTCTTGACTAGTTCCCGGCATCTTGAAAACTGGGGCAAAAGGCCGACGACAAATCAAAACACGATCAACCATTCTAGCACACTTACTCGGACTTGTGAAGTGGGAGTGTGCCACTATGCTAAGTGAGTTTTGAAAATGACAAGATTTGAAATGTTTGTCCTAGGCAATCGCAGTGTGGTTGTAGGAGTGATGACTCGAAGTGGAGAAAAGACGATTTTGACTGAACATTTGGGCAGAGTTTCAACTCAATTCGCGCTACTTCAGGCCACCTTTGAAAATGTTTTAGAGTTTTGAAAAGGATTTTTTTTGAAAGGTTCGTCATGGTTTTATTTACAAAATGGTGATCATGTATAGGTTGTACACATTTATACAGGCATTATAACGGTATGCTGAGTGCATTTAAAATGGTTTTGGCTTAAAGGGTGGGTTGCCATACCAAGCAATAATCAAACCCAGGTCCGTGGAGAGGTCCGCGCCAAACATGATTAAGGTCGGTTCCTAGTCCATTTCCTCGAGTAGTGAAAGCTCTCGATACTAACATGAGTATGTACCACGGTATGGTTGACGTCAATCGTTATCCATCCTTAGGCCTAGATAAGAATTTGGACCGTCCACACGGGACGATTGGTCGAAATCGGTTGGGTTGGGCCTAGGAAGGTCGAATAAAACGACCTAAGAAGGTCGAGTAATGAAAACCGACAACTGTCTCGTACAAAGTATTCCCTAACCTTCTTCAAGTTTCACCCTGGGTAACACGTAAGTGTATATTCCCCAGTGGAGTCGCCAAACAGTGGTACACGGGGGGGGGGGGGGGGGGGGGGGGGGGGGGGGGGGGGGGGGGGGGGGGGGGGGGGGGGGCCACAGAGGGGCACGCTTGGGAGGACAAGCGTAAGAATACGCATTTGTGGAGTCGCCACCAATTTTTATGGGAAATTTGAACCGTTCGAATACTTTATGCCATGTTAGGACACAAAGTGATGACATGAACACTAAGAACTCGTTACCCGATTTTATGTCTAGAATGACTCTCGTGGATTCCAATGAACACGGATGTTCACAGAGATCTGGAGTAAAGGGGTGAGGGTACGTATTAGGAAGCTCTTTAATGGAACACCTAATCCTGCCCGCCTCGATAGCGACCTCTACTAAAGATTAGGGAAATCGTTCGTATTTGATATGTTATCGATTATATGCATGCAATGCAACATCCAACATTTTATTCTTAGCATGTGAATTAGACTATGTCGGTGAACATGTAATTAGCACTCAATTATGTCGAAATTGGGGATTTAGAATTAATTTCTTATGAGAGAGAAGCATAATCATACAATTACAATGACTAAAATAAGATAACAACCGATTACGGGATCCACGTCATAATTATATCCGGAACGGAGATTTGAAGAAAAAGAAAAGATTTGAAAACTAAAAGACAAATTAAGAGCGATATTACGACTAATAGTTAGTTAATTACGTAATTAAAGCTACGTCAAAGCGAGAACGGAAGTTCGGGGACAAAATTCAACCCAGAACAGGCGCAGCAATAGCTGCGTCCTCAGGAAGAGGCGCAACGATCATTGCGTCTGTTCTTGAGTTCAATTCTGACTGTGAAGTCAGAATCCTAGTAGTTAACATTCTTTTGTATATTTACGATTGATTATTGACCTATAACTTGAGAAGAAGTGATTTAACATGTTAATTACACTATGATTTGTATCAATAACGAATTGTAGCGACTTGATATGAACAAATCGAATCTCCAAGACCCAAAATTGATTTAAAGACGAAAACTCGCTAATATCGAATTATTAGGAATTTAGGTCGACAACGAAACATTATATATGAAAGATTACATTGAAACATGGTTTATGAACGAAGAAAAGGAAATGAGAAAAAGAACAAAATCGCAGGAACAAGAGGAAGAAGAAGAGGAGCAGAAGCAGGGCAGCCTCTGGAGGCGCAACACGCGCTGCGATCCTTCCAGGAGGCGTAGCTGCTACTGCTTTTCTTCTCGACGTCTGATGACTGCTAAAAAAAAGGTTTTGTTTTGAAATCGGTTTTGAATTTACTTTTGACGCGAATCTTACATTAATTGAGCAAAAAATACAATAAAAGATGGGATTTACACCCTCAGACTTACATGTTTGACGAAACGAGATTAAATAAGTTAACGTTTAGTGATTGCTCGACTCAAATGTACGTAGAAAGTGCCTCGTTAGAGGATTTAAGTTGATTGAATTAGTTGATTGTGTAGTGGGCAAATTGGTCGGTCATGCAATGTGACGGGTACTCAGAAAGATCTGAGCTTACGTGGTCGATTGATCAAGCACGTAGATGTCAAAAGCTTAGAGCAAAGTCTAGAATGCAAAGAGAGAAGAGAAGGCGGAACACTCGCCTGCCAAGAAAAGTGAGATCGGAGCTCTCCTTTTATACTAGAAAATATGAAGAGTTTTGGAATAACACACACTTATCACAAAAATATTTTAAAAACAGAGCAAACATGCTGGAGAAGGGGCGCAGCAGGAGCTGCGATCCTCCAAAGGGACGCAGCACCTGTTGCGTTATTTCCCCATAGGTTTCCTTCTGCGGAATAAAGATTTTCATGTTTCTATTATGGAATTGCGATAGATCTATACTTCCTTTTTAAAAAGATACGAGATATATTTTACCAAAAAAGATAGAATTTGAAGATTTAATAAATATCCAGAATATTCTAAAGAGTTCCGACTCGGCATTTTAATAACGGTTTCTAGAAAATTAATCGGTCTTCGACCCGGACTCCAAATGAACTCTAATGACTGTCAAAACGACTGTACCGGTGCGTAGATGACTACCAAGGGGTAGACACAAGTGTTTGAGCTATCACTTGACGATAAACTTACGAACTGTCATAAATCATTTCGCGTACCAAACATGCGGCCAAATCATCACTGGGTGGTCAGCGGAAGTTGTAGAACTGAGGTATCTACATATACTAGCTTACCAACATATTGCATGAGAAGTGGAAGTATTCAACAGAATAAATGAGCAACAAGTAAGTCTTGGTGGGAGTTGGTTGAGTCAACAATGACTAAGGAGTGTGCAGTGGAAATTGGCAACAAAATAGGAGTGCAACGGGTTAATTTGTTACCAAGTCAGTAATAAAAGCCAAGAAATAAGGGTTAGTTGGAGTATCTTGGGGGAGTTAGTTGACTGCAAACAAGGAGCAAGTGCACTATAAAAGGCGCATGGAACAATAGCAAAGGAAAAATTCATGTGTCTTTCGGGAGGACCGTCCTCCTTACACCTAATAAAAAGGACAAAAAAAAATAATTCCCTCGTTCCAATCATTTCTTTACATTTGTGTAATATATGTGAGATATATTTTAATCAAATGTAAATAATTGATTTGAATGGAGGAAGTATTATAAAGTATTAAGTGTAAAGAGTATGATTCTCGCAAAAGATACAAGAAGTTTTCATAGCATAGGGGCATCTAGTCGTCTAATAATCATATCTTCATCATATCATACCACATGATCATTTTCATGATCACCAATCATTACCTTAACTCCTTCAAAAATCACGTACAAACCAAGGAAGCCAGCAAATAAACCAATATAAGACATTCATTATAGGGCAATGATCAACAACTTTCACTAATGTCACTCATCCGCTATTTTGTACCCACATTTTATATGGTGAATTGGCGGTATACCGATTCTACCCACAGTTTTTCTGACATTAAATTTCCGCGTTCACCATTTTTGCGTGTCTTTGTCTCTTTACTTATTTTTCATTGTCACTTTCGTCTACTTTATCGCTCATGTTTCATTATACAAATTAACACCCATTTCGTGGCTAAAAGGTGTGGCTAAAACAATTTAGTAGGTTTAATGAATTTTTAGTAAATCAAGTAAAGTAGTGAGATGAATGGTGGGAAGTTCAAGCAAAGACACCCCACGAAGCAACGCCCCCAGCTGGCGTGGCAATATGCAATTAGATGTTTCAAATACGAAAAACATTAGCGCGCATGAAAACGATAATGTCATTGCGGACTTTGATCAAACAGCTTCCCTGCAAGCATTGGTTTCTTAGAACCGCATGTATTTCCTCCGTTTCTTCTTCTTCAAACCCAGAAACACAATCTCAACAAAATCCAAATCAACTAATGAAAGAAGACCCAATTGAAATATGCTCAGAAATATGGGTCAAATCATTCTCAACTCCCAAAACCAAGCCTTTCTCCAATCTCACTGGTTTTCTCTCCAAATTTGACCTTTGGGTGTTAGCTTACCAGCGCATTGTTGCTCAGTCAACAGGTTCTTTCCCGTCTCGTAACGCCATTCATTCTCAGGTATTACATGATCTTTTATCACTTCGTAATGCTGTTGTTAAGGGTAATTTTAATTGGAATATGAGGACCCATTTATATATTCATGCTCCTAATAAAAAACCCATTACTCAATTTACCTCAAACAAGATGATTTCTAAGTTGTTGGAGTCCAATGCGCCTTTGTTTCAAGATAGAATTGTTCAGGAGGTGTTGTTTTTTATTGTTGAACCTCTTTTTGAGCCTAGATTTTCATCCAAGTCTCATGCGTTTCGCCCTGGCCGAAATGCTCATACTGTTATAAGGACTATTAGGAGTAATTTTGCTGGCTATCTTTGGTATTTGAGAGGGGATTTGAGTGAGCTTTTGGAGAAGGTGGACAAGAGTTTGGTTTTGAATTGTTTGCGAAAAGTCATAAAAGACAAAAGGGTACTGGGGTTGATCAAATCGGCTTTACCCGATCCTCAGGCTCTTCAATTTAAATGTAGTAGTGATTCGAGGATAGGCCGACGAAACAAGATGAAGAAAAAGAAAAAAGGTGAAAAGAGAAAGGTTTTGAATCCGAATGAAGCAAAGCCAGAGCCGTATTGGCTCAGGACATTCTTTAGTTTTGCACCCGAAGAGGCTGCTATGGTCCCAAATTATGGGTATTGTGGAATTCTTAGTCCTTTATTGGCTAATGTGTGTTTAAATGAATTAGATCAGATGATAGAAAATAGGATAGTGAATTTTTTTAAGCCATGTAATATCAACATGTTGTGGAATAATGCGATAGATAGTGGTGTTCATAACCCTGCTTGGCCCGAGTTTGTTCCATCTGAAAGGAAGGATGATGCTAGAAAGATGGATTATATAAGGTACGGTGGTCATTTCCTAATTGGCATTCGAGGATCTCGAGAAGAAGCAGTGGAGATGAGGAGGGTGTTGATTGAGTTCTGTGAAAACAACTTTGGGATCAAATTGGATAATTCAAAGGTGGGAATTGAACATGTAAGCAGGGGAATTCAGTTTCTTGACCATGTGATTAGCCATCGTATAATCTACCCGACCCTGCATTACACAGCGACAGGTGGTGTAACTGTGAGCAAAAAAGGTGTAGGAACTTTGCTTTCAGTTACAGCCAGCTTACCGCGATGTATTCGGCAATTTAGGCGCCTAGAATTGTTGAAAGGCGATAAGGATCCAGAGCCATTGCCCTGCACTCCTATGTTGTATTCCAGTCAAGCTCATACAAATTCTCAGATGAACAAGTTCCTCGAAACCATGGCTGACTGGTATAAATATGCTGACAACCGTAAGAAAGCTGTCGGGTTTTGTGCTTATGTGATCCGCAGCTCTTTGGCAAAGCTATATGCTTCCAGGTATAAGCTTAAATCTCAGGCGAAGGTTTATGGTATAGCGTCCCGTGATCTCAGACATTCTTTGAGGGGGAAAGGGAGAATGAATATTGTGGCATCTGAATATTCAGATCTAGTGAGGCTAGGTGTTGCTGATCCCATTGAAGGCGTGCAGTTTTCCCACATGTCATTAATCCCAAGTTGTGATTATACCCCATTTCCTAGGGTTTGGGTCCCTGAGCATGAACAAGTTTTTTTGGAATATATTAAATTGCAAGATCCTAAATACTTTTGTGAACTGCTCACGTCAATTAAAGCACAAGGTCTAAGTCTACCTCAAGAGGATATATCTAAAATTGTATGGGACTTTAAGACTCTCGGTGTGCGTCGGTTTAACATTGAATCAGATAGGCATCCTTAAGCCACATCAGTGAGGAACTGTCAATTTTTTCTCATTTCAATTTATTTCAATCATCTGAATCTTAGCTTGTTGTGTAAAAATTGGGATTCACTTGGCGTTTGTACGGATCTAATTAAAGGAGTTACGATGAGGCAAAAGGATATAATTCTTGATTTCATAACATCTAACCCTTTCTCTTCAAATGGAAAAGCTTGGTGAAGATATTCTTTGGAGCTTCAAAGAAAACTTCTCAATTCGGTACTGATGGTCGTGGTAAAGTTGTGATTTGTTCCAAGTTTGGGGCATCTGCCCTAGTTGTGGATAGAAGAACTAACTCATCACAAGGACAGGAAAGCTTTATCAGAGAAACAGGGATGGAGAGTACTGGTTTTTCCAATGCATGCGAAAAATTTAGGGTTCGGCGATAAGAGAGTGACGGAAGAGGTTTTTGGTGAAAGGAAATAGGAAAGAAATTGGGAGATCTAACAAGAAGAGGAGTGCATAGGAGCTTAGTAAATAATGTTTACTAACCTTCTAATTGGTGCATGTTGAAGATTGAATATATAAAATTGGAGCAAAACAATTGCCTTTTCCTCTTCTTACAATCATGACAGCAACATGAGTAATTAGCTACAATGCAAGATTTGCATTTTTTGAGAGATGGTGACCGGCAGGTTTTGGCCATACGAGGGAAATGCCATTGTCAGAGATAGGTACATTCATTCATTCACTCAGTTTCATTTGCGCCCAGTTAACTAATCTGTGTGATATTAAGATATGTATGTATCTACAAATTATTAGCCGCAACAGAATTCTTATCAAAAGTGTGTCCGGGGTGCGTTTAGCCCAAGGCTCTTTGAGTCACTAGCAAAATCGTCTCAGGGAACCTTAGGCATACTTGCTGTGTAAGGCGCACCATACGATGCACACTTCTATGCAAATTTCATATTTGAATCATCTAATTCTGTTATTATGTCTGTAGCTTAGCCCAGTTATCTGTATCTTTGTATTGGTCATGTAAGTCATATCGGTTTAGTGACTCTAGTCCCAGCTTTAATAACCTTTATTGGCGGGAAAAGCTCAAGGGTATTTATACCATGGTCTTATTAGTCTGTATCTTACTTTCTGAGGAATTCCCTCTTACAAGCATGGTATACATATGTTTGCCGTGACAGAAATTCTGCCTATTGTCCTTGGTAAAGTTATTTACTGCCATATATAGTTCTCCAGAGAGAAGTGCTGACTGCTGACCTTTTAACTGAATCAACCCATATTTTCAAATATGGCGGTTTGGTTTCGCCTTTCAAAAATGATTTTTTCGAATGCCATTACCTGTTGCTGAAACTTCCCTGACTTAATCTTACTGCCCATTCTTTTTCAAAAATTGAAATAGGCTATGAACGTTTTAAATTATCTCGAATTTGAGATCTTAAGATTAAGTGAAGATTCAGCAAATTTGAATAATTTTTCTAAAAAGGTTGTGCCCTAGTTACCTGAAATTCACGACGTTCCTTTACCGAGATTACGTGGAACTAGGCCTCAAATATTTCTCAAAACAAAAGAAGCTACAATAAAAGATGAATTTAGGCGCAGGGGTGCGTATTCCACATCTCTGAAAAAAGTTAAGTAGAACTGTAGAAGTATTGAAAATAAATGGTAAATTACTATGTGACTCAATTGGTGAAAGTTTCTACATAGATATTCTCCCTATACCTCCAAGTAATTAACTAGCATCTCAACCAATGAACCACTTGTTTTTCTACAGTAGTAAGCTCTAAATGTATTATTTCTTTTAATTAGAGATATTATTCGTACATTTATGTGTAATTTTAAGTATTTTAGAGAAAAATCCAAATTAAAACATCATTGATTAACGAGAAAAATTTGTAAGATCAATTATTTTTTCTTTCTTTTATATTTTACATACAACATTAGTTTTGGGTAAAATGTGAAAATGCTATGCAACATAGGAAGACAATGTGAGAAAAAAGAAAAATCCAAAATATGGAAGTAAAAGCGAACTAACATCTACGGTATTGGCAGAGTCTAATGCATCCTATTATTTCGTTGATCTATTTTTGATTGTCATCGACTCCTTCTTTGTGGCCTTTGTTCTCACTTATTAAACCGGATTGTAAAACATCGACGGCGTTTTAGAAAATATCGATTTTAGAAAACATCGATGACGTTTTTCATAAAAGAGACGTCTCTTGCCCTTACCCTCTCTCTCTACACTTATTATCTCC
The DNA here is from genome assembly GCA_022085475.1 of Heliosperma pusillum. NCBI lineage: Eukaryota > Viridiplantae > Streptophyta > Magnoliopsida > Caryophyllales > Caryophyllaceae > Heliosperma > Heliosperma pusillum. The sequence goes on from JAIUZE010010366.1 coordinate 27,858, forward strand.
CAAATTAAACAACTAAAATCAAAACCCAACCAACTTCACTTCACCCACCCCTACTGCCGCCGCCAGTATGTTTCCCTTTTTTTTTTTTTTTTTTTTTTTTAATTTCTTAGATCTAGTTACTTATCATTTGATTTATTGTAAATTCGATTGTTGTTTTGGTTTATAATTTCCCCATAGATTAGATTGTTGTTAGTTTCTTGGTTTGATTTGTAAATTTTAGTTAAACTAATAGATTTGTTGTTGTTAGTTTCTTATTGTATATATATATAGAGGCAAGATCCGGTGAGTCCACCTAAATATTTGAGTCTGTGAGTCCAGCTATACAATATCACATATTACACAAAACAATATCACTGGTTATACTAAACAGTATCACGAAAAAAAAAACAGCACAAAAGGGTTAAATATATTTTATGTCATACTATTTGCCGTTGACGACGACTAACCACCCACCAATAACGACGACAAATCCAAGCACCTAGATGATACAAGCAAACAATTATCCGGCACCGCCGTCACCGATTATTTATCCCATGTTTCCTTTTAACTTTTTCTTTTTGTCGCCCGAAAATTAATAATGTCGCCCGTGTCAATTACGAAATTACCCTTCTACAATTTTAACCTTACGGAATTACCCTTATACAATTTACAACACAATAGCAACTATCACTGTATAATTTTCACTGCTCCCCACCGGACTTATCAATCCCAGAATTTCACAATCATTTGACGACGGTAGCCGCGACGGCGACGATAACGACAAAACAAGAACAACTTAACAACAATTAAGGTAAATTACTCTCCAAATTTTAATTCATTTACTGATGGTTGTAATTAGGTATACAATGACAAGTTCAATTCCAAATTGGAATTCAATTGCAAATGGAAAAGGAAATTCAATTGCAAATCGAACACAGCCCGCCTGACATACATAAACCATGACTTTTTTCAATTAATGAATTCCGGAAATGGGAAATTCGATTCGACTTACGTTTCTCGTCTGCGTGACGGATGCGCGTCATTGAGTTTGTCGTGGTGTTGGTCTTGTTCGTCGCACGACATAGCACGGGGCAGTCGTGTTGGCCACAAGACTTGGGGATGGCGCCGTCGTGTAAGTGTTGGAGCTAGTTTCCTCCACAGTTAGTGCAATAACATAAATAAATCTCTGTAGGTTCACAGGGTATACTTTGTATAATAATCAGTTGATTAACGTTTATCAATAACGGTTGGCTTGCTAGATAAGTTTGACGTTATTGTCATACAGATGGCGGTGATAAACTGGTCCCTAAAAGTCACACCTAAAGGATGTGTTTGAGAGATGTGATTATTTGAGAAAATAATCATATTGATGCCCTATTATATGACTAAAAGGTTAGTCAGTGTATTTGACTAAAAGGTTAGTCAATGTGATGATGAGACGATTATTTAATAACGATTAAATATTATAAGCTGAGACGAATTAAAAGTAAATCGCAATTAAATATAAACTGTTGTATTTAATTAGCATATATATAATGTAAGCTTATGCGAATTAAAATGTTAATTCGTAAATTGAATATAAAATGTTATATTGAATTAGCAAATTATAATTATACGGATAATTATAATTAACGTATAAATTATACGATTGTCATATTAGATGTTGTCAGACCGGTATTAATGTATAGACTACAAAATGTTGTATGGACATATTAATACATGACAACCCAAATGACATTTATAATAATAATACACATTTTATATTAAAGCGAATTTAACCGAAATAAAGTCCAGATTCACTCTTGAATTTTCGGTCAATGGGTAGTTATTTTGAGGAGAAAAATCTCTTCATAAAACCTACTTTGTGCCGTGAAACAAAAAGGGAAAGAGAGAAAAATTATAACCCTAATTTCATTTCTCACAAGTGCCTCCATCATTCACACAACACAAAAAGTTAACAGTAACTTTTAAAAAAAGATTTCTAGCAAATTCAAGGGCATTTCTCAATCAATCTTGGGTGCTACGATTAGGAGGTATCATCATTTTGATATTGTTCTTAGGCCTTTAAGCAAGGACTAAAGATTATTTCTAATCTCTTGTTTTTATGCATTTTCGTTTATGACTATTAATCATATAATCATAATTTCATTATAATCCTGTATGATTTAAAGGGAAGTATACGGATATTTTCCCACAAGTGGTATCAGAGCCTTAGGGCTATGAAATTGTTTATATGATTTTCATAAATTTTGAATTTGTATAATTTTGTTTAAAAAAAAAAAAAAAAAAAAATCTTTTCGGCAGAAGTTTTTTTTTAGCCGTGTGTTTTAATTTTTTTTTTGGGATCCATTTTGATTCAAATATTGTTATTTTAAAAGGTTGAGATAATAATATATGAATTTGTAGATGTTTTGATTTAATAATGATTGAATTAAAACGTAAATGGAATTTGATATGAATGTTAATGAACATCCTTTTGCTTTATATTTTCGGTAAATAAAATGATCTAGATATTCATGTTAAAAGGTTAATTTGAGTCATCTAGTTTGTATCAATGTTTAATATCGATTAGATATTGTTTGTTTGTACCGATCTAGTTAATATAAGCATGATCGAATTAAAACAGTTTAATTTGATTAATTTTTTTTGCTGCCCGTGCTACTGTTCACAGTTATAAAAAAAAAAAAAAAAATTTCCTGTTTTTTTTAAAAAATATTGGCAGCAGTTTTTTTTTGTGTATTGGATTTTCGGTTTTTGTTATAAACCGAGAAAGAAAGAAAAAAAAAATTTTTTTTTGGTACCTGCTACTGTTCACGTATGAACAGTGATTATAAAAAAAAAATTTCGTTTTTTTTTTCTTATACCGGTTTTTGTATTGTACATTATAAAGATAATGTATGATTGTTTTTGTGAAAAAAGTTCACAAATTTTTGATACCATGTTATTTTAAAAAGGTTTAAAATAATGTTGTTGTTATTCATATTGATTATGAATTTCATTGGATTTTGATTGAAATCTAGTGATGGATTACGGAATCGTCACATGATTTAATGGGGGTTTGGATAATTAATCAACATAATTTATGCATTATGTTTTGTATGATTAATTTTAGTTGATGCTTTTATTATGTTGAATGTTGTTTGAATGGTTTAATTTTACGCATTTTTGTATAATCAGTTGTAATTTACTAGTGTGGCCTTAGTAGATTATGTTTTCGTAATGATGGAAACATAGTCTTGGTTGTAATTTGAGATCTCGTATCTCCCCTATGTAATTTTAATTTTTGGAATCATTTTGAATTAGAATGTAAATAGGTTTACATTTGTAATTTTTAAAATGTATTTTGAGAAGATTCAAGATGGAGATCGAATGGCTCACTCCCGCTATATGGACCAAGGTGGAACATCAAGTCAAGCTTCTCGGGTCCATAAGGATGGTGAAACACCAAACTAGGGGCTAAGACAAGAATAGGAAACATACAACACAAGATAAGGACAAGATAGATAAACCCTGTATTCAGGGCTACCAAGACAAGCACAGGTAGCTCTAAATGCAGTGAATCCCAAGCTAAACTCACTCACTAAGACAAGCACAAGTGAATGACCCTAACTTAGGCCAACAAACTAAGACTAGCACAAGTTTTGTTGAGGGTTTTGAGCTAACCAAGACTGGCACAGGTTAACAAAGAAAGAGTGAAAACTCTAGTTTTATCATTCAGCATTCTGAGTTTCTTTCAAGACAAAAGGCTCTTTATATAGAGCATTACAAAAGATCTTCACCATCCAACATAAGACTACATCTAAGGGCTCAAAAGGACCCTTAAAATAACAACAAATGAGATACAAAAGTCTACTAGTAAGACGAGCAAAAACAGACTGCAGCAACTTCAGAAAAAGCAACTGAAAAGTAAGTTTGTCTCCTTTCCTGAAATGGCATTGTTTGAGCAGTTTTTTATGGGGTTGTTTTGGCTGTCTGGTGCTTCAAAGGGAACCTTGAGAGGGACTTCTAAGGTCCTTCCAACGTCCTTATTAATACTACTAAGGGTCACACAAAAGTAAGATGCCTTTGTTCATCCATTGGTCTTGAAACCAGCCTGGCTCTCAAAGTGACTGGTTAACTTGTGGGCTGTTTTACTTGAACTTCCAAGGAAAATTTGGAAAACTTATCCTGGACTTTTTTGTAGCTAAGGCCCTCAACTAGATGGGAAAAGAAGTTGGAGCCCTTGCTTGGACAATTGCTGTAGGATATGTGGCCTGGAACTGGTACTGATGTCTGTGGAATCCTTCTGGCTGTTGCTGACTTGGGACCTTGTTACTATGGTTGGCATGGCTTGTGTTGATGTTGTTGTTGCTTGATCATGAGCCTTTGAGGGTGTCATGGCTTGGTTGTGTGTTGCTTGGACATGGTTACCTTTTGTTGCTTTTGAAGACTTAGTTGTTTGGACTTGATCTGCCTTGGATTGAACATGGGTGTCTTTGTTGGTTGTTGCCTGAACTGGATTATCAAATGAGGTTGCTCCCCTAGCTCCTGCTTCATCCTCCCCAGGTTGGAAAGATTTGAGCATCAAATCTCCAGGGTTCTCTTCTTCACTGTCATAGTAGGGGCTAAGGTCTCCTATGTTAAATGTTCCATGAACTCCATATTCACCTGGCAAATCTACCTTGTAAGCATTGGCTCCCACCTTCTCTATGACTTCAAAAGGGCCTTCTACTCTAGGCATAAGTTTGTTCTTTCTTTTGCTTGGGAACCTTTCCTTTCTGAGGTGTAACCACACCAGGTCACCTGCCTGAAACTCCTTCTTTCCTCTTGGCACCTTGGCTTTGATTTTGTACTGCTCATTAGTCTTCTCTATGTTTCTCTTAACCTGTTCATGCAACCTGAGCATTTGCTCCACCCTCTTCTTGGCATCATAGTTCAGTATCTCTTTAGGCACATTGGATAGCTCCATAGGCATGAGTGGATTGCTGCCATAGACCACCTCAAAGGGACTGTGGCCAGTACTTGATGAAGGGGCCCTGTTGAAGGCAAATTCTGCTTGGGCTAGTTTGAGATCCCAATCTCTTAATGACTTCTTCACAATGCACCTCAGTATTCTCCCTAGGGTTTTGTTGGTGATTTCTGTTTGACCATCAGTTTGAGGATGGTGTGATGTACTAAAGAGCAGCCTGGTGTCTAGGAGCTTCCACAGGGTCTTCCAGAAGTAACTCATGAACTTTGTATCCCTGTCTGCAACAATTGATCTAGGCACCCCATGTAGTTTGACTACTTCTTTGAAGTAAAGCTCAGCAACCCCTGAGGCATCCTCAGTCTTCCTACATGGCACAAAGTGAGCCATTTTGCTAAATCTGTCAACCACAACCATGATGGAATCCTTTCCCCTAGGAGTCTTGGGCAGATCCACAATGAAATCCATGCTGATGTCTTCCCAAGGTTTGTCAGGTACAGGCAGTGGAGTGTAAGGTCCTGCTTGGAAAGAACTCTTTGCCTTTTGGCAAGTAGAACACCTCCTAAGAATAGCTTGAACATCCCCTTCCATCCTAGGCCAGTAAAATTGATCTTGCAGGATATCCATGGTCTTCTGTACCCCAAAATGTCCTGCTAGCCCATTAGAGTGGACTTTCCTCACCAATAGGTCCCTGTATGAGCCTCTAGGGACACACAATTTGTTCCCCTTAAACAGGTAACCTTCCTGCAGCTGATACTTGGTCTCTTTTACTCTAGGATTGTTCTGCAGGGCTAACCAATCTTCCATGAAATCAGGATCATCCTGGTACAGCTCCTTCATAAATTCAAAGCCTCGCACCCTTTGTTGGATTGTCACAAGCATAGAATGTCTCCTAGACAAGGCATCTGCTACCACATTTGACTTTCCTTCCTTGTATTTGCTAGAGAAGTTAAAGGACTGAAGGTATTCAACCCATTTTGCATGCCTTGCACTGAGCTTGTGTTGGCCATTTATGTATTTCAGGGCCTCATGATCAGAGTGAAGTACAAAAGGCTTGGGTTTGAGATAATGGCTCCAGTACATGAGGGCTCTCACCAAGGCATAAAAATCCTTGTCATATGTGGAGTAATTGAGCTTAGCCCCATTGAGCTTCTCACTGAAGAAGGCCACATGATTCCTTCCTTGGATGAGTACTGCTCCAATCCCTACCCCACTTGCATCACACTCTACTTCAAATAGTTGATCAAAATCAGGTAGAGCTAGTATAGGTGCCTCACAAAGCTTCTTTTTTATGAGCTCAAAGGCTGCTTGTGCCTGTTCAGTCCACTTGAACTCACCCTTCTTCATCCCTTCTGTTACAGGCACCATGATAGTGCTGAATCCCTGTATGAACCTCCTATAGAAGGAGGCTAGGCCATGAAAACCCCTAACCTCAGTGATGTTCTTGGGAATAGGCCAAGACTTGATGGCTGCAATCTTCTTCTGATCCACAGATATGCCCTTGGCAGAGATGACATACCCCAAGAATTTAACCTCCTCAGCCATGAAAGTACACTTCTCCATTTTCCCAAAGAGCTTATGCTCTCTCAGTTTTAGAAACAACAACTTTAGATGGTTCAGATGTTCAGATTTGCCCTTACTATAGACCATGATATCATCAAAGTACACCACAATGAACTGACCTATGAAAGGCCTTAAGACTTCAGTCATAAGCCTCATGAATGTACTAGGGGCATTGGAGAGACCAAATGGCATCACCAGCCATTCATAGAGCCCATGCTTGGTTTTAAATGCTGTTTTCCACTCATCCCCCTCCCTGAGTCTCACCTGGTGGTAACCTTGCCTAAGATCTATCTTGGAGAATAGACTGGCTCCACTTAACTCATCCAACATGTCATCCATCCTTGGGATGGGGAACCTGTACTTGACAGTGATATTGTTAATGGCCCTGCTGTCAATACACATTCTCCATGAACCATCCTTCTTAGGGACTAGGAGGGCAGGCACTGCACAAGGACTCAAAGATTCCCTGACAAATCCCTTTGACATCAGCTCCTCTACCTGCCTCTGCAACTCTTGGGAGGACTTGGGGTCACTCCTGTATGCTGGCCTGTTAGGTAGCATGGCACCTGGAATGAGGTATATCTGGTGCTCTATGCCCCTTAGGGGAGGAAGTCCTGATGGTAGTTCTTCTGGAAATACATCCTCATGCTCATTGATCAGCTCCTTTACCTCTGGGGGAACCTCAACTGGTTCCTCAACCTGTTTGGATAAGAGGAAATACACAGGTTGTTCTTGTTCCACCTCTCTGAGCATGGCTGCCTCTGTGAGGAAAAGAACCTCCTTGGATCCACTGGTACTAGGACTACCATAGTCCCTAGTGTTTGGGGGTAAAGGTGTCAGAACTATCCTTTGATTCCCATGTCTAAAAGTGTACACATTGCTCTTCCCTTTATGCAAGGCATCTTTATCAAACTCCCATGGTCTGCCCAGCAGTAAATGGCATGCATCCATAGGCACTACATCAAAAGTCACCTCATCCTTGTAGGTGCCCCCAATAGAGAAGGACACTAAACATTGTTGATCAACCCTTACTTCAGCACCCTTGCTCAACCATCTGAGTTTGTAAGGGTTGGGGTGGGGTTTGGTCTCCAAGTCAAGCTTGTTAACCAAGGTAACTGAGGCTACATTGGTGCAACTTCCCCCATCTATGATCACATTAGAAACCCTCCCTTGAATAGTACACCTGCTCCTAAAGATTAGAGATCTCTGGTCTTCTTCTAGAGGTTGATGCTGAGAGTGCATAACCCTCCAAAGAACAAGGTTGTGACCAGTGTCTGGTGGGGCTACTACCAAAGGGGCATCACCTTCCTCTTCCTGTTCTCCTGTTCCCTCCTCCTGCTCATACTCAATGAGCCCTTCCTTCTCCCATTCCATGACTTCCACTGCTGTCAAGGCTCTTCTTGAGGGACAATCTCTCTTAAAGTGGCCATAACCTTGACATTGATAACATTTTCTCTTCTCTTCTGAAGGAGTGAGGGTAGTTTGCTGACTTACAGGTGCCTTACCCTTGTCCAAGGGGTTCCTATTAAAAATTATGGGAGTCCTAGGACCTTCCCCAATTCTGACCCCAGCATAAGGTTTAGTTATAGCAGGTTTGGTGAAAGACTTGGTTGTTTCCTTCCCCATTTTCTCAACCCTAAGGGATAGGTTAACCACATCCTCAAAGGACCATAGGGGCTGCATCCTAACCTTGTTAGCAATGCCTGGGCTTAGGCCTTCTAGGAATCTAGCAATCCTTTGTTCAGGTTTCTCAGTGATGTCACATTGAAGGGTAAGCTGCTCAAACTCTCTCAGATAAGACTCAACAGATTTTTCATTTTGTTTTAGTTTAGACAGCTTGATGAACAAATCCTGAGTATAATCCTTAGCAACAAATTTGTTCAACATTTGTTTCTTCAACTTAGACCAGGATTTGATGGGTTCCTTACCCTCCCTAGCCCATAGACTCTTCATGGTTTCATACCACATGGAAGCATACCCTTTCAATTTCAGAATAGCTACTTTAAAGGCTTTAGCATCATTGTATCCTTTGTATTCAAAGACTCTCTCTATATCGCTAAGCCATTCTAACAAATCATCAGGATTTAAGCTACCAGAAAACTCAGGAATATCTACCTTGAGGTGTTTATCAGTGAGGCCATGCCCTGAAGCTCTGCTCCTTGTGGATTCATCTGAGTCTGAAGGTTCCTCCTCTTCAGGTGGTCTGACCCTGCCTCCTGGTGAACCTAGGCCTCTCCCACGACCTCTGCCTCTTCCTCCAGCAAATAATTGGTTGCCTATCACCTGATCCAAGGCTCTGGTTAGGGTGGTTACAACCCCAGCCAGGTCCTCCATCCTTGCTTCTACTCCTGCCAATCTCTCTTCACTCATTGGGCTATTTTTTTAGTTTGAATGTAGTTTGGTTAAATGGACTCACAGTAGAAATAAACCTTAGCTCTAATAACCAATTTGAAACACCAAACTAGGGGGTAAGGCTAGAATAAAAAGCATACAACACAAACAAGAGCAAGATAGATAAACCCTGTATTCAAGGCTACCAAGACAAGCACAGGTAGCTTTAAAACCAGTGAATCCTAAGCTAAACTCACCCACTAAGACAAGCACAAGTGAATGACCCTAACTTAGGCCAACAAACTAAGACTAGCACAAGTTTGTTGAAGGTTTTGAGCTAACCAGAGCTGGCACAGGTTAACAAAGAAAGAGTTAAAACTCTGGTTTTTTCATTCAAGCATTCTGAGTTTCTTCAAGGCAAAAGGCTCTTTATATAGAGCATTACAAAAGATCCTCACCATCCAAAATAAGACTACATCTAAGGGCTTAAAAGGACCCTTGAAATAACAAAAAATGAGATAAAAAAGTCTACTAGTAAGACGAGCAAAAACAGACTGCAACAACTTCAGAAAAAGCAACTGAAAAGCAAGTTTGTCTCCTTTCCTGAAATGGCATTGTTTGAGCAGTTTTCTTTGGGGTTGTATTGGCTGTCTGGTGCTTCAAATGGAACCTTGAGAGGGACTTCTAAGGTCCTTCCAACGTCCTTATTAATACTACTAAGGGTCACACAAAATTAAGATGCCTTTGTTCATCCATTGGTCTTGAAACCAGCCTGGCTCTCAAAGTGACTGGTTAACTTGTGGGCTGTTTTACTTGAACTTCCAAGGACAATTTGGAAAACTTATCCTGGACGTTTTTGTAGCTAAGGCCCTCAACTAGATGGGAAAAGAAGTTGGAGCCCTTGCTTGGACAATTGCTGTAGGATATGTGGCCTGGAACTGGTACTGATGTCTGTGGAATCCTTCTGGTTGTTGCTGACTTGGGACCTTGTTACTCTGGTTGGCATGGCTTGTGTTGATGTTGTTGTTGCTTGATCATGAGCCTTTGAGGGTGTCATGGCTTGGTTGTGTGTTGCTTGGACATGGTTACCTTTTGTTGCTTTTGAAGACTTAGTTGTTTGGACTTGATCTGCTTTGGATTGAACATGGGTGTCTTTGTTGGTTGTTGCCTGAACTGGATTATCAAATGAGGTTACTCCCCTAGCTCCTGCTTCAGATGGATTCCAAACTTGTATTTTGTTCATTTTGGTAGTTAGGCCACACTAGGCGTTTTATTTTTCCATTCTCGTTGCTTTATTCACATGATAGATAATTGCATCATATTCCGCCTAAACCAAACCACCTAAAAATGCATGAAAAATGATTCATACAGTTTAAATATTTTTATCATGGACATACAGATGTCACTCGCTTTTAGGGCCATCACCTTAGTTTAAATCATTCTCGAGTTGCTAGACATTCGTTCACTTAAAATGAATTAAAGTTAAGATGATGGGACCTTCCCCTATAACTAAAATTAAGACTAGTCTTTATAG
>JAIUZE010010367.1:0-25242 GCA_022085475.1 Heliosperma pusillum
CATAGATACCTCTCCAAAACAACAAGTTTGGAACTAACTAAAACAAGGGTCCACTTCAAACTGTCATAACTAGAGTTCTAGATATGCAAATTCAGAAATTCCAAGTCGAGGTGATATATTATCCTCTTACGGTTCCAACGAATGGTCACAAGCCCAAAACAATCAAGTAACGAAGGAGATATGATCATTCTACCAAAAAGGGTCAGTGCAGTGAAACTGCACAAGTCACGACCGTGACTTGTATTTCACGACCGTGAGATGTGTTACCAATTCACCCGTGAGCCTTCAACATATATTCAAACATTTTCAATTTTCATAATTCACTTCTAACAACTATCAACAATCAATAATCATCATCAAAAGTCCTCAACTAACAACAATCATTATCAATAATACAATTCCTAAGCTTTCTAATCGTATTCTAAATACGAATTCTAACATAGAAATCATGTAAAACACGTAAATGATATCGAGTAACCCTTCACCGTTACCTTTTCGCGTCTTTAATCGATTTCTAGAAAGTCTCCACCTATAATTAGATAACAAAAGATGAATATCATTCACCTTGAGAAAGACGGATAATTTAAAAAGCGAGAAAGACGGTAATTTTATTACCAATACGGATAGAGGAAGCTAAGAGGGGAAGAATAAGACGAACTTACGTGAATTTGAGCGAATAACGAAGGAGTAGCGACGAATCTAAGCTTGATAAAAATGGAGTTTAGGTTTTTGGTGGTTTGATGAGGAAGAAAGAGTAAGTGGAAAATGAAAGAAGGATTTAGGGTTTGAGGGAGTATATGAAGGAAAAAGTCAACGAAAGTCAAAGACGGCTCAAAAGTCAAGAAAAGTCAAAGACGGCTCAAGATGGAATTCACTTGAAATATCGCGTAATATCCAAATACGAACTCGGAAATTCTAAATTCGACTCGGAAAATTAAATTCTAAATTAAAACTAAATTTCGCTGAAAAGTGTCCGTAAAAATATTTTTACTAGAAAAATAGGGTACATTTGCGGGTGTTACAGCTGGATCGTAAGATTTACATATATACTAAATATAGTATTTTATTTAGTAAAAGCAATTACTTGAAAATAAAACGCTTATTTGTTACTCCTTCCGTCTCAATCATTTATTTATCTTTGATTAAAATACCCCTCACAAAGAATAAAAAGGTTAACAAATTAATGAAACACATGAAATAATCTTTAACCATAAATTACTAATAACCATTAACTTCAGTATCATTGTTGACGTGCTTCTACAACTTACACGATATTTGGCTTTTATAATATTATTTATATAGAGAGACATTGATATATAGTTATAGATTATAGGATCGTATTATAATCTTACCTCTAGAACTTTTCGAGTGAATAAGATCGTAAGATCCTTACAATATAAATTGAATGGTAGGATCAAAATCAATCAAGATTTTTTGGATCGAAAACTCATAGTAAAAATCAAAATTATGATAATTACGGTTTTAGCCACGGTCGCTAAAACAACATATTCATATTTGTATTTACATTTTTTTATCGTCGATAATAGAATTAAACATAATGATAGTAAAAAGTTGATACGAAATAAATAAAGTAATAAAATAATTACATAGTAAAAAACATTCGACCTTGTCCAAATACGGGAAATTTGCGTCAAAGCCCAGACTCAAACATAAATATCCCACTTTCGGTCTGTTTTTTATTTATTTATCAAAAGTTGTTATGTTAATTGTTTGGAATCACTGTCGCTGATACATTAATTTGTTGAATGTTCATTATAATCATCTCTTGTAAACTAAATATGTCAAATATATGTTTGTTTTATTTATTTGTAATTAGCTGAACCAATTTATTTTCAAATTTGCCCTCTTTTATGCAAAGAGTAAAAAATGAGAGAAAAAGTGAAGTTTTTAATCATGGACAAAGTTGCATAAATGATAAAGAAATGTAACAACACTAATAACAACTCCCTTAGTAAACGCTATATAACATTATATTAGTTTTTTTGGCAAAATATATATACATTCATCAAAATAAGATGTCTGGAATGTCGCATCGTATTCCATTATAGATTTTATATTTTGGGGTGTTCGACAAATTCTTTACGTTTCTATTTTATCAATTTTTGCTAATAGACACTTTATTTCTAGTACATGTTAACAAATATATTCCAATATAATTAACCCGAGCTAATAATGGGTAAAAGAAAGCTATAATATAAAAAAATCTAGTAATCTACTCCACTACACGTATAAACTACCAATATAAATAAAAAAGACTCACATTCAATTCTATTTCACTCAATAATCAACCCTAGTCCCCATCTCTCGCCCACATCTTCCTTTATTTACTATCACTCTCACCATTTCCGCCAAACTGAAAATGATAGCCTTTTATGCCCCTCCTTCTCAGTTTGATGCATCCTATATTTTAAGCTATATTAATTTGAACTATGCACTCATTTATCTTTTAAAGAACCAAGTAACCGACTACTTATTTATTAGGTCACGTTTGAGCCCAAAAAAACTATAACATCATTAAAAACATAATAACCTTTGAACTTTATCCCTCTTTACCTTTATCCCCTTCATTTTCAACACCATTCACCAAAGGCCATTACACCCATAACCACCATCACGACACCCCACCCCACCCCATCACCATCATCACTTCTCCACTACCATAGTCTATAAAAATCGATACATAATCTCTCATTATCGCCCACTAATCATTCTTCTCAAGTCTCAACAAACTACAATACCTTCGGAATCACAAACAAGCACAATAGGTACAACAACACAATCACTTTTAGAAAGGCTAATTAACTCTAGAAAAAGAGAACTCTCTCTTTTACTCCCTTTTACATAAGAGTTTACTACAACATTCGTATCCGACCGGACGGACCCAGATGTCAACCGAATCGAATTACAAACAAGAAGATAAAAGTTTCGGAAAAATGGTGTTGTACAAATCACCAGGATAACAAAAGCATAATCATCGAAGCCTAAGCAAAAACACAACGGTCACCAACATGATGTTTAAAATTACAAACAGGAACACCTTCAGGAATAGATTTAAGAGGCAACACACTTCCAGCCATAAAATTAGCCTTTTTCCCACAATGTACATCAAATAAAATGAACATAGCTCTTATAAGTTGTGCTCTGATTACTCGTCTCATATTTTGAGTGACGCTACTTGAGGATTCATGGGATCAAATGAAATGAAATGAAGTGCTCAGTGTGAGGTGTGTGACAAGGGTTTTATTTGAGGGATGAGTTAATCGAGGGTTTTAATGCTTTTTGGTTTTTAATTTCGGAAAAGTTGAAGGATTAGAAAGAAGAGATTGAATTAGCTGAGTTTGAAGAAGAACATAAAGAAAAAACAAAACATACTTATGACCTCATACCTTACCTGCTGTAATAGGTAAAATATAAGTTAAGTTTAGTTGAAGAAAAATGAGTGCATAGTTCTGATTAATACGAGTTATAGTATATGATGCATTAAAATAAAAAGGATGGGCATACGATGTATTATTTCGATTAAATAACTTTTTTTATTTTATTTTAGTTGGTGAATGTTAGAGAATATTACGGTATATGACAATATACCGTAATCATAATAATATTATTATGATATGAATAATATCTAGAGTTGCCTAGTTTGGTAGATTCTAGGTCTAGGTTTAGGTAATGTCGAATACTATATAAAGTATCTCGCGTTGTAATTGTAAACCACGAACGAATATCAATAACAATTAACTTTATGAATTCCTTCCCTCTCGATTTCTAATATGGTATCAGAGCCTCTCGCTCTTGAGGCCTAAATTTACAAGCTTCCGCTACCTGCCGGTGGGTACGATAAATAATAGACCTACCGGCGGGATTTGATCAACAATATTTTACATTCACGGGAAAAAAAAAATTTATTCAATTCTAATTGTTTTTTTTCGGTAGCATAGTATAGTGTTTCTGTTTTCTCGTAAGTGGAGTTGAACAAATGTGGTACTTGGGATGATGAAGCCTTTTCCAGAAACGCAATGCGTGCTTCTCAATTCTCATGTCTCGTTTTCAACGACTTGTGCCACTTTATTTGCAATGTTGTGATATCAACTTGTTGCGAACACCGAATTTGGCGTTCTTGAAAACTATCGGAAATTAACGGATGTTTTTCCCGTTAATTAAATTTGTCAAGTTCGAAAAACAATGACGTTTTTGATAATTATCGATCGATGAGTTTGTCGGGTTCCGAAAAAGAAGTTTTCGTCCGACGAATTTGTTTCATTACTGGCGAGTTATCACGCAGTCGAACCGACTGGCGAGTTGTCACGCAATCGAACCGACTGGCGAGTTTTCACGCAATCAAATCGACTATTCGACTGACGACTAGTTACGCAAGATTTTTCTCTCTTGTTTTGCAAACCCATGGAAATTTCGAAAAATTACCATGGGTTTGAGGGGGGATGTTAGAGAATATTACGGTATATGACAATATACCGTAATCATAATAATATTATTATGATATGAATAATATCTAGAGTTGCCTAGTTTGGTAGATTCTAGGTCTAGGTTTAGGTAATGTCGAATACTATATAAAGTATCTCGCGTTGTAATTGTAAACCACGAACGAATATCAATAACAATTATCTTTATGAATTCCTTCCCTCTCGATTTCTAATAGTGAACTAAGGGAGATCTGTGTTTGCATGTCTCAAAGACTTATTTTTGGTTAGTAATAGCAATTTTGATTTGGCTTAAAATTTTTTTTAAATAGAACGAAGATTTTAAATATTTGAATATTTGTAGAAAAACAGAATATATTAAATTGATGTAAATATTTTGTATAGAAAAGTTATCTTGGATCATTTTTTCTTCTTTTGTGGCTTTCTTTAGTTTTTTTTGTTATTGTTGTTATGAGAATGTACGAAGTACTTAATAGCGTGTATGATCCAACTTATTTTAGTTTTTTAGTTTCTACGTTATTGTCACAAAATATTATTGAATTTTAATAAATTTTAATTTTTGGTTTTCTGGATATTGTTGATGATAAATTCTTGAACTATAATAATGGTGCAATTTATAATGTCAACTTCAAATAAAAAAATGAGCAATTGAGTAAGGAAAAGTTGCTTTATTTATTTGCAAATTCGAAAACTGCAAGTGCATAATGTAGTACAGTGGTGGGTTACTTTAGGAAAATAAAAATAAAAATAGGACTTTTTGTGATCTATGTTGCTCGGACTTTTCAATAATACCTCGCGTACCCGTATCGGACACTGGACACTCGGACACGGCTAGGACACTCGGACACTTTATTTTAGACCAAAATTATAATTTTTTTTTCATAAAATAGACATATCTGACACTTGGACACATACCCGTGTCGGATACTTCTAACCGAGTCCAAGCAACATAGTCTGTGATGACGTGAACCCACACAATTGCTTTAAATGTTTGGGTTTTAGTACCAGTAGGATATTATTTCTAATATGATATACTAAAATTCTTGTGTAGCACTAGAGTTGTTAAACATGTGGATCGACCCGTTTAACTTGTGAACGACCCTCCCTTAGAGTCAAAATAAGCCTCGCGCGGTCCAATTTGTCCTATACCTCGGGTCATGCCCGAATATGGCAAAGTACACTAGGCCCGCCATAGGCCCTCCTCAACCCTGGCCCGCTGTTAAGTCCGCTCTCAACTCGCCCTCAATCCCCTCCGGCCGGTTTCAGATTCAGGATGAATTGGCCCGTCTTGGCCCGCTTAGACATTTCCCCCTCCCCGGGCCAACCTTTATTGGCCTAGCCAGACCCGACCCGCCTGGACCCGCCTGGTACTTGGGATGATGAAGCCTTTTCCAGAAACGCAATGCGTGCTTCTCAATTCTCATGTCGCGTTTTCAGCGACTTGTGCCACTTTATTTGCAATGTTGTGATATCAACTTGTTGCGAACACCGAATTTGGCGTTCTTGACAACTATCGGAAATTAACAGATGTTTTTCCCGTTAATTAAATTTGTCAAGTTCGAAAAACAATGACGTTTTTGATAATTATCGATCGATGAGTTTGTCGGGTTCCGAAAAAGAAGTTTTCGTCCGACGAATTTGTTTCATTACTGGCGAGTTATCACGCAATCGAACCGACTGGCGAGTTGTCACACAATCGAACCGACTGGCGAGTTTTCACGCAATCAAATCGACTATTCGACTGGCGACTAGTTACGCAAGATTTTTCTCTCTTGTTTTGCAAACCCATGGAAATTTCGAAAAATTACCATGGGTTTGAGGGGGGATGTTAGAGAATATTACGGTATATGACAATATACCGTAATCATAATAATATTATTATGATATGAATAATATCTAGAGTTGCCTAGTTTGGTAGATTCTAGGTCTAGGTTTAGGTAATGTCGAATACTATATAAAGTATCTCGCGTTGTAATTGTAAACCACGAACGAATATCAATAACAATTATCTTTATGAATTCCTTCCCTCTCGATTTCTAATAGTGAACTAAGGGAGATCTGTGTTTGCATGTCTCAAAGACTTATTTTTGGTTAGTAATAGCAATTTTGATTTGGCTTAAAAATTTTTTTAAATAGAACGAAGATTTTAAATATTTGAATATTTGTAGAAAAACAGAATATATTAAATTGATGTAAATATTTTGTATAGAAAAGTTATCTTGGATCATTTTTTCTTCTTTTGTGGCTTTCTTTAGTTTTTTTTGTTATTGTTGTTATGAGAATGTACGAAGTACTTAATAGCGTGTATGATCCAACTTTTTTTAGTTTTTTAGTTTCTACGTTATTGTCACAAAATATTATTGAATTTTAATAAATTTTAATTTTTGGTTTTCTGGATATTGTTGATGATAAATTCTTGAACTATAATAATGGTGCAATTTATAATGTCAACTTCAAATAAAAAAATGAGCAATTGAGTAAGGAAAAGTTGCTTTATTTATTTGCAAATTCGAAAACTGCAAGTGCATAATGTAGTACAGTGGTGGGTTACTTTAGGAAAATAAAAATAAAAATAGGACTTTTTGTGATCTATGTTGCTCGGACTTTTCAATAATACCTCGCGTACCCGTATCGGACACTGGACACTCGGACACGGGTAGGACACTCGGACACTTTATTTTAGACCAAAATTATAATTTGTTTTCATAAAATAGACATATCCGACACTTGGACACATACCCGTGTCGGATACTTCTAACCGAGTCCAAGCAACATAGTCTGTGATGACGTGAACCCACACAATTGCTTTAAATGTTTGGGTTTTAGTACCAGTAGGATATTATTTCTAATATGATATACTAAAATTCTTGTGTAGCACTAGAGTTGTTAAACATGTGGATCGACCCGTTTAACTTGTGAACGACCCTCTCTTAGAGTCAAAATAAGCCTCGCGCGGTCCAATTTGTCCTATACCTCGGGTCATGCCCGAATATGGCAAAGTACACTAGGCCCACCATAGGCCCTCCTCAACCCTGGCCCGCTGTTAAGTCCGCTCTCAACTCGCCCTCAATCCCCTCGGGCCGGTTTCAGATTCAGGATGAATTGGCCCGTCTTGGCCTGCTTAGACATTTCCCCCCCCCCGGGCCAACCTTTATTGGCCTAGCCAGACCCGACCCGCCTGGACCAGCCCCCTCCCCCCCCCCCCCCCCCCGATGGTTGAAAAAGTCTATATAAGATCATTTTATACATAGGACAAGCCCAATATTACAAAGCCCGATTAAATTATTTACTACGGAGTATATTTTTTGAAGAAATAGTTTATTTTGATTTTTCCGTGTAACTTCTAATGCAAACCAGTAGCGGGAACACTTTTGATTATGAAATGGTATCTCTCAAAATAGCAATAACTAAGAAAATTGTAGCAGGAGCTGAGGGCCAAAGGAATGCATCCTAAGGCAGCTCCAACAAATAATTAATTAAAACAACAAAATTTGAAAACATAATAGCTAATAGTTGTCTGCTAAAATCAATGCATAATAATCAAATGTGTAAAATCTGGTGTGGGACTGTGGGGAGACTATCTCTAGAGAAAGGGAGATTTGTTTGCGATTCCCCTTTCTTGCTGGATTATAAGTCCTGCTGCTACTAAATCTTCTACTACTATAAATGATGTCATTAATTCTACTTTTTCTTCTAGGTTGAAAACTAAATCCCCTTCTAGTAGTCTACTCCCAAATCCCAATGTTGGGGGTTCTACAATTGGTTCTTCATCCAATGTTGTGAATGTTAATACGGTGTCTGTTATGGATAAGACTATGGATTCTAATGTGGTTGGGAATACATCGGTCCTGAGTCCTGACTGCTCCTACTGTTACCACTCAGTTAAACAATCCGACTATCAAACCTTCTCTACCTTTATGGAAGGAGAAGATTGTGGCATTTTCACATATTGGGACTGATAATGAAGTTTGTATAGTTGTGGAGGATATTCAGGATGAACCATCAACCTGCTCACAACCAGGACCCAACTCATGGAAGGTTAGTCACGGGGGCTCAATGGATGAGGAAAATGGTGGGTTGTTAAGCCATAAACCATTCATATCTAAACGTGAGCCTACCAGTAATGCTGAAAATGATAGAGAATTGCATATGACTATGGACAACTTGGTTACTTTAACCACTTTCATTGACAATGATGTGGTAAGCATTAGCTTTCAGGACATCCCAAAGAAAAAATCTGGTAAAGTGAAGCAATTACAAGTGGTGACTCCTATAACTACTTTGGATAATGGGTTTCAGCTCTTATTGGACCCGGACATAGAGGCAGTTGATGGGGGTCCACCCTTAAACTCTCCATGATTGTGGGAATCTCGAATATTAGGGGTATGAATCATGCCCTTAAAAAGCATGAAATAAATGAAGTCAAAGTTGGATATTTTAGATGTAGTGGAGACTAGAATAAAAGAGCCTAGGGTTGCTTCTTTAAAGAAATCTATCTTTAGGAGGTTTCAAATTTTACATAATTATGCTTATCATTATAATGGTAGGATTTGGGTGCTTTGGAAGGATCTTGGACTTGGCATTCAACTTATGTCTGCTACTTCTCAGTGGATACTTATAAAGGTTGATGTCGTCATTGTCCTACTCAGACGATTGTTGTTCCTTGGGTGCTCCTAGGGGATTTTAACTGTGTAAGGAAGATAGAAGAAATGATTAGTAACACTCCCCCTTCTCATTCTGATATTGAGGATTTTAACAACTGCATTTTGTCTGCTGGCTTAGATAATTTAAATACGGTAGGATGTGAATTCACGTGGACCAATAAGCAGGATAATGAGGCCACAAAATGGATCAAGCTTGATCGTGTCTTGGTTAATGATTTATGAACTACTAGTTTTCCTAATTCTTTTGCTAATGCCCTTGAAGCTGGTATCTCTGATCACTCACCATTAGTGGTGAATATGCTTCTTGGAAGGAATTCTCCTCTTAAACCATTTAGATATCTGAATTGTTGGGGAGAGCATCCTAGTTTTGGGTGTTCTATTAAGGATATTTGGAATACTCATATTGATGGCTACCGCATGTTCAAATTGTTATCTCATCTAAAGCTTGCTAAGACTGCTCTTAGGACGCTTCACATGAGTGTCTTCACTGGTATCCATTAGCAAGTTCAGCTTGCTAAGGATAAACTCCTTGCTTGCCAGAGAAGTCTGCAGGGTGACCCCTTAAACTCCCATTTACAGGCAACTGAAAAGTCCTTGAAAGATGACTATTGTACATTCAAACAGATTAAACTTAATATCAGTTATCAAAGATCTAAAGCTCATGATATTCAAATGTCTGATGGCAACACTAGGTATTTTTATGCAAAAATTGCACAAAGAAGAAATCTAAACTCGATTGGGACTGTTAAGAATATGCGTGGTCAGGAATGCTCTACTCCTTTGGATATTGACAAGCAATGCTTTTCTTGAGTTTTATCAGGAACTCCTGAGAAAGGACTCTCATGTTGTACCTGCTGATATAGGTGTGATTACATCTGGCCCTATTCTTAATGCTGATAAGTCTAATGATCTTATAAAGCTTATCACCCCTCAAGAGGTCAAGACGGCCCTGTTCTCTAAGGGGGATACTAAGAGCCATGATCCTGATGGGGTTTCAGCTGGGTTCTTTCAAAAAGCATGGGCATCATGCATTTGGAATTTACTTCAGCTATGCTTGACTTTTTTAGGACATGTAAACTTTTACATGAGGTAAATTCTACTCTTATCTCTCTTATTCCTAAGTCTACTTGTCCCAAATTTGTAATGGAATATAGGCCTATTTCTTGTTGTAATGTCATATACAAAACCATTAGCAAGATTTTGACTAACCGACTTAAGAATGTCATGCCATTTATTGTGGGAGAGGAGCAAGCTGCTTTTGTTCAAGGTAGGAATATATTTGATAATACTATGCTTACTCAAGAATTGGTTAAAGGCTACACTAGGAAGTATGTTTCTCCTCTATGTATGATAAAGGTATATTTCAAGAAGGCCTTTGATTCCATTACCTAGGGCTTTTTATCTCAACTCCTCCCTGGGCTAGGCTTCCCTGCTCAGTTTATTGATTGGATCATGACTTGTATTTCCACCCCTAGATTTTCCTTGAGCATTAATGGTGCTTCTGTTGGATACTTTGATGGCAAGAAGGGACTCAGACAAGGGGGTCCTCTCTCCTCCTTGCTCTTTGTTTTATGTATAAAATGCCTTTCCAGGAATTTAAGCGGCCTTCCTTTGTATCCTGGATTTAGCTACCATCCTAAATGTGTAAAAATTGGCCTCGTTTATCTTATGTTTGCGGATGATCTTCTAGTCTTTGTGAGGGGTGATCTCCCTTCTGTAATATGACGTCACATATGCTCTCCAAACTTTTGGATCCTGGTCTGGCCTCTTACCTAATGCTAATAAAATCAATATTTACCTGGGTGGTGTTTCCCCTAATGTCAAGGGTCTGATCTTGTCTCAAACTTCTTATGTGGAGGGGAGTTTTCCCTTTAAGTACTTAGGTACTCCACTGCATACTTCCAGGCTGACTATTGATACTGACTATTGACATGTATCAGGGACTGTTGGGGAAGATTAAGACTCTTGTAGATCATTGGGCCTTCCATACTCTATCTTACTCAGGTAAAGTTTAACTTTTAAACTCCATAATATTTGGAGTGAAGAGTTTTTGTTGTTCTTGTCTCTTCTTACCTAAGGAGGGTCATTGGGAAAATTGAGCAAATCTGTAGACAATTCCTGTGGGGTTATATATGGGGAAATGAGGCATATTATTAGAGTATATTAGTATTATCATTAGAGAATATTAGATATTATTATATTAAGATATTAGGAAAGATATTATTATGGTTATCATAATAATATCCTTAGAATATTTAGGAATATTTTTGGATTGTTCCCCAAGACGGTCTACTATATATGTAACCGTATTCATTAATAATAAATCACGTCATTCAGTTATAATCTCCCGTTCATATTCTGACATGGTATCAGCTTAATTTCGATTCCTCCAAAACTCTTCAAAATACTTTTCTTCTTGCCACAAGTTATCAATATCACCACCGGCCGGAGATGGCGTCCAATTAACATCTCCGGCTGGTCATCAATGGCACTTTTCTAATTAGCTCTATTTATTACGTAGTATTAGTAAGATTAGATTTCAATAAAAATGGTGTGTATAAACCCTTTGTCCCCACCACCAAGCATTTATCTTCCACCAAGCCAAGTAAACCCGCAAGTCCTACCAACCCTTAGCCTTCACCAAAACCCAGCCTACCCCTGCGCTTCTACCTACCGACGCCTTACCTCCATCCATACCAGACAAGAAGACCTCTCTTCGACCTTGCCAACCACCGCCTGCAACCAGACCACTACCCGACCATAATATCCGCTGCCTGAACCCCGAACCACCACCTGTCACACCAGCCCCCACACCTTCACCGCCACCACTCTCCGACTAGCCAACGCCATTCTTACCATACTTATACACCTCTGACTCTATTATATTATTAGGAAAATAAATATCTCTCCCCTCCTCCGTTCTTCACGTTGTTGTGCCTCCGACGATGTCGCCGTTGACTCCCTCAGCGCAAACCGCAACTTTTGGCACTTCTCGATGTCCATTGTTGCTACGGCAACCCTCTGCCATGTTGTTTCGACAACCGCCACCGGTCTAAACTGCCGCTACGTCTCGACATTGCCTTCTCCTTGTCCGCATCAGGTTCGCCCTAGCAACCACCCCTGCCTCACGGGCCGGGTGGTATGACTCCGCCGGTTTTGACCCGCATGGCCAACACTACCGCCACAGGATCGAAGTGCCCCTTGGACGTGTGCCTTGTTTTATTGGTTTAGTCGTATTATTTTCCTTTAATTTTATTTAATTGACCGGTTGAGTATGCTTCGGCCCTCACCGTTTGCTGGTGTCTCACGAGTTGCTTCGGCCCTCGTGCACCATTTGTTTTATTTTTTTTTATAGTCCGTGTTTCACGAGTTTGCTTCGGTTCTCGTGCATTGACGTCTAGTTGTTTGTGTCTCACGAGTTGTTTCAACTCTCGTGTACAACTAGTTTTATTAGTGTTATTGTGTGGCTTTTTCTACTGGCGTGATCTCAAGACACGAGCAAGACTCAAGATTCAGTTCAAGCGTCGGTAAAGGCCAACTTGGCTCATCTACAACGGCATTATCAACTATTTTTCGTCCAGTCAAAGCGTTCGTCAACTACCGTTTTGACTGAGGGGGTGTATTAGAGTATATTAGTATTATCATTAGAGAATATTAGATATTATTATATTAAGATATAAGGAAAGATATTATTATGGTTATCATAATAATATCCTTAGAATATTTAGGAATATTTTTGGATTGTTCCCCAAGACGGTCTACTATATATGTAACCGTATTCATTAATAATAAATCACGTCATTCAGTTATAATCTCCCTCCATACTCTATCTATTGATACTGACTATTGATACTGACACCAACAGTTTTCACATGTCATAATATTTAAATTCCATAATAGATAGAGTATGGAAGCCTCAGTATTCAGTTAAAATAACTCATTTCTTATTTTTAGAGTTCTCTAATTTTGAAGGTTTTCTCCCTCAAAAAATTAAAGAGAGAAGTGGGAAGTGTATTTGGATTTGGTTTTTTTTATTATTATTGGGCTCGCTTTATTGATAAAATGGTTCTAAAGAATAATTTGTGTAAAGGGAATAAGAACCAACCTACTATTCGACGTCGACAAATTACTAAATAACGTCGACAAAATATAATGAATTACCTAAAACGCCCCTTCTTCTAACTTTCCCTTTCTAACTCCCAACACCAACTCTTTTCATATAATTCACAAAACAGAAAATCGCTCACCAAAAATTTAAAAACCGCTTTTGAAATATATTTTTTTCCGTCATCATCGTTTCACTTCCAACACCACCGCTTCAATTCCGACAATTCCGCCACCAAGTTCAACGATTCGACAATGTAAGTGCTCTTGATTACTTGAATTTTGTTTTTGTTTTTGTTTTTGTAATTTGTTAGGAGATTTAGATTTATCGTAGTTTTAATTATTGTTAGAACAGTATAGATCGATCCCCCGAACCATAGCCATGTATGACGGAAAAATTGAAAAAAAAAAAAAAAAAAAAAGCGACGGCTGCTGAAGTGGACGCGGAACGTTCACGTCAAGACCTAGGTCCAGGCGTGAAGGTTTCACGTCCAGACCTAGGATTGGACGTGATTGTTCCACGCCCAGTCCTACGCCTGGACGTGAAACCGTCACGCCCAAACCTAGGTCAGGACGTGAAACCTTCACGCCTGGACCTAGGTCTGGACGTGAATGTTCCACGCCCAGTTCAAAGCCGATACTTTTTTTTTTTTTTTCAATTTTTCCGTCTTTCCGTAAGTTAAATTCGTCGTTATTGTTTTTAAAAAAATATAATCTCCGTCTTTTCGTAAGCTAAATTCATCGGTGTTGTTTTTAAAAAATATAATCGCCAAAATTCTGTGAGCTAATTTTGTCTTTATGAATATTAATTATTTTCTCCGGAAAGACGGAGTTTTTTTTTACAATAACGAGCATATTACCGTTGTTATAGTTTAGGGTTTAGGGTTCAAAGCCGATATTTTTTTTTTTTTCAATTTTTCCGTGTTTCCGTAAGTTAAATTCGCCGTTATTGTTTTTAAAAAATATAATCTCCGTCTTATCGTAAGCTAAGTTCGTCGGTGTTGTTTTTAAAAAATATAATCGTCAAAATTTCGTGAGCTAATGTCGTCTTTTATGAATATTAATTATTTTCTCCGGAAATATAATCGTCAAAATTTCTTGAGCTAAATTCCCGTCTCCCCGGAGAAAAATGTTGTCACTGTTGTTTAAAAAAGATATAATTTCCGTCATTCCGTATCTTTCCGTAAGCTAATAGTATTGTTTAATGAAGATATAATTTCCGTCATTCCGCTATTGTTTAAAAAAAGAACTTAAATATCTTTAAAATCTGTTAATATATGTAAATCCCCTAATTTTAATGTTTATTTGTGATCAGATGGCCGGTAAAGGAAAGGGATTTTTTACTAGTCAAGTTGATAACCGAGATGTCACCGCATCAGCACGTGGTCGGAAGACGAACCCGATTGTGAGTGAGTTAGTTCCGGTAGTTGAGGAGGGTAGTATTCATTCGTGGAATGATGATGACTTTGCAGAGGCGGATCGCGTTGTGGAGGAGGTTGTGGAGGAGGTGGAGCAAGATGGGTCGCATGAGTCTTGTGGCTCACGCTTGAAGGTAAGACGGGTGGAGATGGGTCGTTGGGGACGGGCTTCAGAAGACAGTTCTAGTAGCGTAGTGGCACCAAAGAAAAAGAAGTCGGGCAAGGACACCTCTTGGATCATTACAGATCCTGTCCCTGGTGGACCACTGGTATCTCATGTTATTCCTAGCTTTGGAGGTCACATTGCCCAGAAATTGTGGGACACTCCTAAAGATGGTGGACGTCCGGTATTGACGGGTTACCACCGATTCAGTAAGATGAAGGTGTTGAATAAATGGAAATTACCTAAAGGGGTTATGGGGATTGTCGGGACTACTGGTCTTTGGCACCTTCGTGGGTGCATGGCTGAGCACTTGAACATGCCTCTTATTTCTTCTTTCCTTGAGAGGTGGCAACCGGACACCAACAATTTTCACATGTCATTCGGAGAGATTACCATACTTCTTCACGATGTTGCACAAATATTAGGTATCCGAGTGGATGGTGATGCTTGCAAGGTGGAGAGCGATGACGGTAATTTGGTTGATCCTCTTTTCTTTGTTTGTGGCTACTTCGGAAGGTCATCGGTTGAGCAGTTGAAGGTGCCTATGAGTGGTAAGAAGACCCCTGTTTACAAGAGTGGAGGTATTTTGGTGGAGGCGGTTACTGAGGTGGCTATTGCCGGTGCTCATGATGAGCATGCGCAGGGATTTATGGCTGTATTGTTAGGGTCGACTATTTTTGTCGATAAATCTGGGGATAGGATACGTCCACAGTTATTTCATTTGTTGGGCGATACCAGTAGTATACCGTCTTACGCTTGGGGGGCCGGTACACTGGCGTATATGTATCGACAGTTGGGGTTGTCTTCACGTTCAGGTATGAGGACTATTGTTGGTTGCTTGTCGTTGTTGCAAGCTTGGATCTTTGAGTATTTTCCTATCTTTCGACCCGCTCCACCCGCGGTTGCTGAGGGTAGTCAGCCAAGGGCCCACTGTTGGAATCATGTTGGTCCTTTTCCTCAGATTGAGCATAAGTTGGTGGAGTATCGGGGTATTCTAGACGGTCTTACCGCTGGTTCTGTTATGTGGGAGCCGTATGGTCCCCGTCTGGAGGAGTACTATCCTCGTACCCTTTTCTCCGGTTGTGTACGGTTCATGGACATCGTCGAACCGTACCAACCTGATCGTTGTTTACGACAGTTTGGGTACAAGCAGATGGTTCCTGCGCCCATTATTCCGGTGAAAGCCCACCGTCCATCTAGATGCCCCCTTACCACGTGACGATGTCGTTGTCAACATTGAGGTAAATTTTGTGTGTTTAGTTTGTAAATGTGTTTTTTTTAACTTTTTTTAATTTAACTTTTTTTTAATTCTTACCTTCATGAATTTAATTTTTTTTATATTGTAGACTGCAAATGCCCTGCTCGACCAGTTTGCTGTTGCTCGGAGGATGGAAGATGACGCGGAACAACTTGTGTTCTTTCGTCGCATGATGAAGGATGTAGGCCCACTTATTGATCATCGTTTAAGTAGAAGAAAACCAAGTAAAGGCCCTACACCCGGCAATCGAGTTCAGCGTGAGGCCGATGGGCTCCGTTATGAAGACAGTGAGAAGGATTAGAATTCATCGATTATGTGTTGTTTCGTAGACTTTTAGTCTTTCTAAGATTTAGACTTTTGTTTCGTAGACAGTGACAAGGATTAGAGTTCATGGATTATGTTTTGTTTCGGATTATGTAATTTTTTTAAATGTTTGTGTGGACTTTTTTTTATATATTTTAAAAAGATAAAAATGAACGACGACAAATTACAAAAAAAAAAAAAAGAATTCCAAAAAAAAATATTACTAATAAGGGACGAGGCCAAATTGGGTTTCCGAAACGAGTTACAAGTAACAAATTACTAAGGAATGAAAAAAAAAATAATAAGCTAACGTCTAGGATTGAAACTGCTCCACATAGCGAACTGATGACGATACATATCTCTATAACACTCTACAATGCCATCATGTTGCCAAAAGGGGGCTATTGGTGGCATTGGTGAAAGTGGACGAACACGGATCCTCATATAGTGGTTACCCGTGTGCAAAACCCATAAAACACCATATGGTGCAGGACGTCTACCTTGTTGGGCTCGTAAAGGCATGTAAGTATAACTCGTACCCCAATGTCGTACTCCATGACTGAGAAAGGAAGAAACCACACATATCACCCAATTATATGTCGTCGCAAAACCATATAGATCTAAAACGTCCATCCAATGCTCTTTGGCGCATGGTTCTTGCCCCCAAAAACTAATCCTACGAACTTCTTGATCGTATTTATCGCGACCATAAATCTCATCACGATATGTGGCGGAGCTCTGTATTTC
The DNA here is from genome assembly GCA_022085475.1 of Heliosperma pusillum. NCBI lineage: Eukaryota > Viridiplantae > Streptophyta > Magnoliopsida > Caryophyllales > Caryophyllaceae > Heliosperma > Heliosperma pusillum. The sequence goes on from JAIUZE010010367.1 coordinate 17,118, forward strand.
TCTAAGTAACTCTACTCTCGCCATCGTAAAGTGATCCTGATCACCCCGTAAAGCGTGCGAGATTACTCGGTAACCACAATGACCATCGCCTCGAGGATCATACCAAGCTTCGAGGTTCTCCTTAAACCACGGTGGCAAGAAAGCAGACATATGGAAGGTCCTCCAATCACCTACAACATAGTTTAAATCTAAAGGTGCAGAGAATGAAGTGGAAAAATTACCCGTGCTAGTGGACATGGCATCAGCCGACGGAGTGGTCCGGTGGTAGTAGACGGAGTGGTACCGGTAGTAGTAGATGGAGTTTTACCTTTGCTATTCCGCTTCCGTGCATGCTCAACCGCGGATGGGTCTCGTCGAGTTGCCTTCTTTGGACGTCCTCTAGGGTTCTCAATCACCGCTGGCTCATCCACATCCTCCTCCTCGGGATGTAGCTGGGAGTAAAGAGCGTCATACATGGACGACCTCATACTCGGATCACAATCTCGAATTTCGTCAAATAACGTTTCAAGTTGATCGTCGTCAGTGGACGACATTGCTTCATTTCCATCGTACTCCAACTTCCTCCAAAACTCATGTAACACATCAAGTGGGACTCGAGAACCACGATCCGATAGACGATGTAGTGCACAAGCACATAACAAACCATGCGTGTTCTTGAGGACACACCCACAATCATGTACAAGGCGATCTTCAGTCATCTTGGAGCCTCTTTCAAATTCTTCTCGTAGGACAATGATTGCTTTCTTGGAGAGTTTGCAACTTCTCGAGAATAACCGAGCAATTCCCGTTAACTGTTTCGATCTTGATAACTCTAACAAGTGACGGATCTCCACGTGTTGCGTTTCCATCAAAGAATGAAAACGACTCCAAATGCTATCGAATACGAGTTTGGCACTATTCAACCACTTCTGCAAATTTTCATGGGCCGACTCAACCGAGGAGGTAGTATATACCCGAAATGTGTCAATATGTTTGTCCTAAATTTGCACCATTTCTCATGGTGTGGCATCCAAGTACTCTGAAAATAAGCACCTACCGCGGGCCACGACTTACACAATTTCTCCCAAGCCACATCAAACTCATCTCGAGTCCTCGCCTCCACAACCTTCGCAAATAACTTGGAGCTTATGAACTTAGCCAAAACATCGTCACGTGTGATGTTAAGTGCCTTCGTCTCCACGGCAGCATATATATGCCAAAGACATAACAAGTGGGAGGAATTCGAGAAAACCACGGGAATCGAATTTGTCAACCCTTTCTCGAAATCAGTAACAATAACGTTGGGTTGAACGCCGTCATTGAGAAGAGCCTTTAAATGCCGTAAAACCCAAGTGTATCCTTCCTCGGACTCTTTCATCACAAAAGCATATGCGATGACAAAAGTCCTCCCAACTGGTGTGACCCCAACCATCTCAACAAGCGGAAGACCATAACTATTCGTCTTGTATGTGGAATCTATGATGACCACATAATAGTATGAACGAAACATCTTGACGACCTCCGGATGAGCCATGAACACGTAAGTCAACTGTCTAGTAGCGTAATCGGAAACCCAATACTACACGTATTTATGCTGAACGGCAAGTGCTAACATCTGTTGTGCCGGGTTTCTTCCTTCTCTATCCTCGGTCCTCACTTTGCGACCCCGGTTGTAGATTTGTCGCCTTGCGGGTCGAGATTTTTCCGGATTCCGCTTGTGTAGTCCCGCGCTAATCATAGCCGGTGGTACATGAGCCCGAACTTGGGCATCAATATACGCCAACTCATCATCATCGAGCTTAGCGTAATATCTATCGCCGTCAAAATACTGGACAAAAGAATGATTATGTACTCCGATTCGGCCCATGTAAAGTGTCCATTGTGGAGGGTTGGCGCTAACTTTAACAATTTTCATTTTAAATTTGCAATCACACCATTGGAACGACGTGTTAGCCCTCATTAACGTGTCCCCATCAATATTTTTGGGACGTCTTCCACCTCTACGACATACAAAATAATCAACACGAAGCTCCATCTTGCGACCCCGTCTCTTGTTGCTTTCTCTTTTAATGCCAAACCCGAGTCGAAGTGCGGTTTGATATGCCCAATTAAAACCTTCTTTACTTGATATGAAAACTCGGTTTGTAGTAAAATGCTCGGAATAGTCGACACCATCGCTACCAAAATCCTACACGATTTTAAAAAAATGTCGGTAAGTAATAGAAAAAAAATACAAATCGTCCCAAACCGAGGCTTGGACATGTAACATTCACGCCCAGACCTAGGCGTGGACGTGTATCATTCACGTCCAAACCTAGTCTAGGCGTGAACAGTTCACGTCCAATCCTAGGTCTGGGCGTGAACAGTTCACGTCCAATCCTAGGTCTGGGCGTGAACAGTTCACGTCCAATCCTAGGTCTGGACGTGAATGATACACGTCCAAGCCTAGGTTTGGGCGTGAAAGATACATGTCCAAGCCTTGGTTTGGGACGTGTATTAATCGTCAAATATATTTTTTTTTTCTTGATAAAACGTTAAAAGATAAGAAAACGTAATTCAAACTTAATCATACCTCATGAAAATCGTCACTAGCTTCTTCGTTGTTGAATTGTCTAATTTGATCGTTATACCCGTCATTGGTTGACATTATTTTTAGAAAGACGGTAAAAAACCGTCGTAAATTACTTTGGGTGAAAAAACCGTCTTATGGTGAAAAACCCTTCATATGGTGAAAAAACCGTCTTTTTATTTTGTATTATAATTTTAGAAAGAGGTTAGAGAGATAATGTAATAGTGAAATAATGAAAGGGCAATGTTGGAAACTCAATACAAATTGTCGACGTTATTTAGTAATTTGTCGACGTTCTTTAACACGACTCAATAAGAAGAGAGATAATAATATGGTGATTGTCCAATGTTTCCCGCGACACAATAAAGAGATCAAGGGGATAGTGGTTAACTTAAGGCCCAATTAATCTAATTGAAATTTTAAAGGCCCGGAAAGTGATTTGAAGTCCACGTTATGAAGTGGACCAGGCCGTACTCTTTTAGTTAGCTTATACTAACTTAAGGCCCAATTAACTTATCCTGCCCATTATTATTGGGAAGTGTTAATGTCACTCGGTAATCGCGTGTGTCACTCAATTATGTGAGTGAAGGAGTAAATTAATATAAATACATTCTCTTACAAAAGTGAGTGACATAAGCTTTTTTTTCGAGTGACATTATCACTCTCCTTATTCTTTACGACTAAAGAATATGGTTACAGATTGATATTCAACTACAAGTCTACAACTTAAAATATTGTTTATTGAAGTCAATTTTCAAGGTGACGGATTGATATTCAACTACAAGTAGAGATTCGTTTCTCAAGAATGCTAGTATTTCTTACTCAATTGGGTAACTAGTTTGAAAATTCATGTGTTACACGGCGTAATTATAACTTAGTTGTAGTAAACAAAACGTTATAAGGAACAGTAAGTGGATTGTACCTCTGATGTACTACCACATACAATATAGTTTTTGAGCTTTACAATAAAGTTTTTGAGTATAGTATAGTTTTACTATAAAGTTTTTGAGTTTATTAATTTGAATATTAAACTCAAAAAAATTATAATAAAACTCAAAAAACATCATATATAAAATATAAAATTTGATTTATAAACTTTAAAAAGCTCGAAAAAAATGCACAAAAACTCAAAATCATACTACTCTGAGGTAGTACCTCCGATGTATAATCTTTTTTCTCTATAAGGGATTCCCGCCTGGATTAAATGATACACACATTGTACCAATTCCCAAGGTTATCGCCCCGGAAACAATTTCCCAATTTCGTCCTATAAATCTTTGTAACGTAGCCTATAAGGCCATTAGTAAAGTTCTGGCGAATTGAATAAAAAGAGTACTTCCTAGGCTTATATCAGAAACGCAGAGTGGATTTTTTCCAGGACGTCAAACACCGATAATATAGTGATCTTCCAGGAAGCCATACATTCCATGCGTCTTAAGAAAGGAAAAACAACTTATATGGTGATTAAAATTGATTTGGAGAACGCATACGACCGTCTTAGATGGAGTTTCATATACTCCACCTTGCAGGATATGTGCTTTCCCGCTCTTATTATTGATGCTGTTATGGAGTGCGTTACTACTACTCAAATGTGGATCCTCTAGAACGGTGAGCACATGGACCAATTTATACCGTCACGAGGAGTACGGCAAGGGGATCCATTATCATCCTATCTCTTTGTGATGTGTCTAGAGAAATTACATCAATGCATTGATATGGAAATTCGTTCGGGGAGGTGGCGTACGTTAAAAATGTGAAAAGACGGACCAAGTTTATCTAACTTATTTTTTTCTGATGACATGGTTCCATTTGGAGAAGCTGATATCGAGCAAGCTATTATTAGTAAGTCCGTCTTAGACAACTTTTGTAAAGCTTCGAAAGAGAAGGTAAGCTTATCTAAATCCCATTCTACCAGGATAGCATTAGCAATGTTTTGGGAATTAGTGAAACAACGGACCGAGGGACGTACCTCGGAATGCCAAACATTAATGGGCGCGTCACCAAGAGCACCTTCGCCCATCTTGAGGAAAAGGTTAATCGAAGGCTAATGGGATGGTCGACTAAACGGTTGTCACTAGCGGGAAGGGCCACCCTAGCTCAATCCGTATTATCCCCAATATCCAATTATAGTATGCAATCAGCTAAGCTTCCTCGGTCAACCTACAACGCTTTAGATAGGAAGGCTAGACGGTTTTTGTGGGGAGGCGACGAGAACAAGAAATCAATACATCTCATTTCATGGGAAGTAGTTCAACGCGGAAAAAATCAAGGAGGGTTGGGGCTTAACGCTGCTAGACACACCAATGATGCTTTTCTCACAAAACTAGGCTGGCGACTTCAAGCTTAACCGCATAGCCTATGGTCTCGGATTTTACGGTTCAAGTATTTCAAGGGGAGGTGTGACCTAGACATGTTTCAACCAAAACAGAGAATGTCGAATATATGGGGGGAAATCTCGTCTCAAGCTAAAACTATTATTAATGGCTCATCAATTGTTGTTGGTAATGGTAGGAATACATTGTTCTGGGATCACCCATGGGTAGATGCAACTGTCTCTCGGATAAGGTTATTTCACATATCCCTCATAATATATTAGGAGCGACGGTCAGCGAAATGTGGTGTGAATCTACGGGTTGAAAATGTGACTTATTTTCTAATTGTCTCCCTCAGCTAGAACTTCAACGTATTGCTTCCATAACAGTTTTACCGGACTTGGATTTAGAGGATTCCCTCTATTGGAAGGGTACGTCGTCTGGTAAGTTCTCGATCAAATCTGCCTTAGGTTACTTAAGGAGCCTGGATGTCAATTTGGATTTGGAACTTCCAATTTGGCGTGTTATTTGGCGCCTCCCGGTCCAACAATGGATCAGAATGTTTCTTTGGTTAGCAGCTCACGATCGTCTCATGATAAACGTCAACCGAGTAAGACGTAATATGAGTGATGACCCGCTTTGTCCGAGATGTGGTGAGGATGAAGACACAACTGAACACCTCCTTTGCACATGTCCTTGCTCACAGCATATTTGGAATAGTATAGCTGATTTTATCCCAATGGGCGCGTTTCAAGCGTCCTCAACATCCTCTCGGCTATCTCATAACGCAAGTAATAATTTTGAGAATGGAACGGATAACTGGCCTACGTTTTTCGCTATCACTTGTTGGTGGATTTGGAGGTCGCGTAACAACATGGTCTTTGACCGTCACAATGATATTCCGATTGACACTCGCCATTTTATTTTGAACCAGCTCGATATTACCAAAAGAGCCCTCAATAAATTCGCAGCTCTTACCCCTCTCTCAGCCATGGCTCCCAAGGAGGTATTCATTAGATGGACACCTCCTCCTCATGGGTGGATATTACACAACACGGATGGAGCGGTAAAAGGAAACACGGGGCAAGCAGGTACGGGAAATTTAGTATCAGCGTACTTTTTTCCGGAGGAGTGTGTTCATCTATGAAAGCCTAGATTAAAGCCCTTCTTGTTGGCCTGGAACTCGCTAAAGAACACGGTATTAATAAGCTTATAGTCCACATGGATAACCAATCTTGCATTCGGCTAGTCCTCAAGGATCAACTTACAACCAATAATCTCAAATTCGTGGTTCGTAAATGCAAGGAACTAATAAGCGATACAAATTGGGTGGTAAAGCTGAGTCATGTATATAGAGAAGGGAACCGAGCAAGCAACTGGCTAGCAAACCAAGGAGTCTACTCAAGTATGTCAACAAATATTCTTGACAACCCGCCGATAGAGCTTCATTCTATTATCCGGAAAGATATTTTTGGGGTGGCTTTACCCCGCATTATTACTTCTTAGTTTCGGGTTTTCCCTCCTTATGTACCAAAAAAAAAGGAACTATTAAGTATAATGTAACACCCGCAAATGTACCCTATTTGTATTTTAAAAATATTATACGGATACTTTTTAGCGTAATTTTAGATTTATTCTAGAACTTAGTTTCCCGTGTCTAATTTAGCAAATCCGAGTTCGTATTCGGACTCTACTCGAAATTCCGTGTGGGTTACACCTTAAGCCGCTTTTGGGCTCCCCCACATTTTTCCACTCACCTTATATACTCTTATACTACCCTTTTTCTTCCTCTCACTCTCTTCTTCCTCACCAAACCACCAAAACCCTAAACCCCATTTATGAATCAATTTGGATTCATCACTACTCCTTCATTACTCACCCAAATCCTCTAATTTTTGTCATAATCTTCCCCTCTTATCGTCCTCTATCTTGTTTGATAATAAAATTACTGTCTTTCTAATTTTTAATTTATCCGTCTTTCTCAAAGGTGAATTATATTCATCTTTTGTTGTCTAATTGTAGGTAGAGACCTTGAAGACCCCGACAAAGATTACTACCTTGTGGAGGAGGACCTAGAAGAAGATTGAAGACGCGAAAAGGTAACGGTGAAGGGTTACTCGATATCAATACGTGTTTTCATGTGTTTTTGATGTTAGTAAATGTATTTAGGATAGGATGAGTATTCATAGAATTTGTGTTTGTTGATGATAGTTGTTGTTTGTTGATAATTTTTGATAATTGTTGATAATTGTTGATAGTTGATGATAGTTATAAATGATTGTTGAAGTTTAAGAATGAGCTAAGTTGTTCTCGGGTAAGCGTTGTTCCCAGCCGGCCGACCGGCCGACCGGTCAGCCGACCGGCTGGGGACGCGGCAGAAGTGAAAGTTGCATTTTGGTGTTGTGTTGTTCCCAGCCGGGTGCCCGGCTGCTGGTCCCTCTGACTGGCTGGGACCTCACTATATTTTGGATGATTTTTGGTTTGTTGATGATGTGCCAGCCCGGCTGGCACCCCGCTGGAATTCTTCTTCTATTTTTCTTATACTTTCATTTATAATAGTTTGTATGGTTCGTTTATCGTATAATTTTACGTAATAGCTTTAAATATTCATGTTTATAATATATGATATCCCATTCGCTTGTATCGCATGTTTTGTGACGGTTTTTCATATATCCCCCTTTGAGTCGGTTTTACATATGTTATGATTTGAGCACTAATTGTTATGTGCTATGAACTCTCATTCCCCGGCTACCTCCTCGCTCGTTAGACTGGAATGTCGGAACGAGGAGATGTATCCTTAATGCTTAAATGCATGTTTTAGTGGGGATATGACGACGTTGTTGGGAGGCGAACGCAATGCGTTGATCGACCCGGCCGTCAAATGTCGTATACTTGCGAGGTGGTGTCATCGCATGTAGCATACCGCTTGTTTATTATGCTTGTGCTCTTTCCGCCTCTTTCGTGAAGGTTGACCGAATTAGGGGTATTCGGCTTCTGTGTTTGACCGAGTCTTGGATGCGAAATGTGTATCGCATGTCGACTCGGAACATGTCTATTCCGAGAGTCTGGCCAGGTTTAGACTAGGATCGGATATTATTATCGTCGTCCTACCAGGAGGAATTGAGTCTACATATACGAAATGTTAATCGTGTATGCGTTCAGGGAAATGTTTATCCCGTGGATGCGTATTGATCATACTTGCTATGTACATGGTGCTAGTGCGTGTCATTAACCGTGAGAGATGTTGTCACCGTATTCGTACGTT
>JAIUZE010010368.1:0-12045 GCA_022085475.1 Heliosperma pusillum
GCCTTTTTCGTGAATTGATCTACCGAATTTGAGGTACTCGGCGTTTATTTTTGTAAGAACGAGTCTTGGATGCGAAATGCTTTATCGCATGTCGAATCGGAACATGCTTTATTCCGAGAGTCTGGCCAGATTTAGACTAGGAACGTATTATTATCGTCGTCCTACCAGGAGGAAATTAGTCTACATACGCGAAATGCTTTATCGTGTATGCGTTCCGGGAAATGCTTTATTCCGTGGATGCCTTTTAATCATACTTGCCATGTACACGATGCTAGTGCGTTTCATTTACCGTGAGATTTTCGTCTTTGTGTCGTTGTCTTTGAATGCGTGATTTCATGATTGTATTCATGGTCATTGCATGACTGACACCGTCAAGGTCTTGGTTCGTGAATGTATGATAATATGTTATATTTATTGTGATCATCGCATGACCTGACGTGGTTTGTCTGTCGAGTCTCAATCTTATCAATCTTATACCGCTAACGGTGAGATGCAAGCCCTAGTGAGCGTATTCGATTGCCTAAGAGTGTCTTCCTCAGATTCTTTGAATATCATGATGGTATTCGGATTTGTGCCTCTCTGTTCTTATCATTACTATCCCGCATTGCCGGTCTTCCTTACGTATTTCACAGTATCTATATGTATTCATCCTACTTTTGTATTTCCTATATTACGTTTGATGTGATATGGCTGGGAGAACCCTTATTACTCCCCCACTGATTGTGTCGTCATGTTTTTCATGATGAACATGTTGCTTCAATGGAGGCTTTTTTGCTTTGACATTTTGGGTCGGTTTTGAGCTAGCGGGCGTTGTCCCTGGATAACACCCTCTAGACGAGTTTAGCTAGTTTGCTAAACCACTTGTTCTTTGTTAACATTTTGAGAGCCTCCGTCTCTTGTTATTGTATTTCACACTTTAGTTTGTAAATTTGACACTCCTCGTATTTTCTATCTTGCATGTATAAAAGGTTTTTTTTTAATACCGTATTTCCGCTATATATTTCACATGCTTGTATGTTTTATATTTCCGCATTCGCGAGGGTTGTCACAGTTGGTATCAGAGCTTTATCGCTCCCGACGCACACACGTGAACCCTAAACTTAAACTACGTGACCTTGAAATAATAAATGAGAGATGGGTAGAAATTAAGGACTTTACTTGGTAGTCTATTTGTTTATGCAATTGGATAGGAGTAACTTAATTTGTTTTGTTAAAGATTGTTAGACGCGTTACTGAGACTATTATAGATGGAGTCTCTTGCTCAAGTGCTGAAGAATCACAAGATGCCGCTCTAGCCTAATGCCAACCAAGTTCCCCCTGGAAGGAGGACACCATCAAGGTGGTAGCTTGGGTGGCGGGTCAAATTGCAAGGAGTAAGATCTTGCCTTATGGTGGAGAGCCTTATCCTACGGAGCTCATCCGATTGCCGTGAAAGGAGAAGCAGTTGATCTTTAACCAAGTCCCGGGAAAGGATAAGGGTTAAGATCCGCAGGCCACTTTCTTGTAAGGAATCCGACAACCTGGTGGGTCTTCCTAGTGCCACTTCTCTGCAACTCTTGAAAAGGACTTCAACTGGGCTTGCTTTAAGGCTCTTGTGGAGGGTAGGTTTTATCCCAAAGAGCTTAAACAACAAAGGCTCAAGGAGTTCATAGATTTTAAGCAAGGCAACCTATCGGCTCAAGATTTTACGACGGAGTTTAATAAGCTCGCTCACTTTGCGTCGAGGCTTATTCGTGATGATGAAGACCGTGCATTTTATTATCGTAACAAGTTGAATGCCGTGCTTCAAAGTAAAGTGAGAAGGGGTACCGCATCCTTTGGAGACCTTTATGACGATGCCTTATGGGCTGAAAATTCAATGAAGGCTATTAGAAAGAAAGCTCAAATGAATAATCCATCTCCTTCTTATGCTCCTAGGCCGAATGATTATGGGAAGAGGCCGTTTATTCCGTCTTCCTCTAATTCCTATGCTATCAAGAGGAAATTTAATCCTCCTTCCAATGCCAATTCAAGGAATCCTGCTCCTTTTATTCGTAGGGCTACTTCAAATGTGGCTAATAGGCCTTATACTCCTCAAGCTCAAGGTCGTCAATGTAGCGGTTGTAGACTTCCTCTACACCCCGGTAGAACTTGTACCAACCGACCTTATCTTTGCTACTTTTGTCAAAAGGGTGGTCATCTTTATGAAGATTGCCCCGACCGAAAGTTGCCCCCTCCTCCTGCTAAACCTAAGGGTTCTATCTTTGTCATGAGCCGTGCCGAAGCTAATGCTCACCCGGAGATCGTGATTGGTAGGTTCACATCCTTAGATCAATTTCGTTTTCCTTTTCCACCTTCATCTTTTCCATCAGATCGTAGTTCTTGTATGATGCCTCCTAACGTTCATAGTATCATGTTCGTTTATCCCTAATCTCTTGTGAGGTAGTTTTCTTTGTAGCTAATGTAAGTAGTTAGTGATTGTGTTTTGGATGATGTACTAAATATGGTATCTACCCACCCTATGGAGTTAGATTCATGTTTTATTGACTATAAGGAATTGAGGATAAGTAGGTTGAACCTCTCTTGGTGATTTTAGACTTTGAATCTTGATATTGTAATATCACTTTGAGGATCGCATAGATCGTAATGGTAGTTGTGGTTGTTAAGGATTATAATGATTGCTTTAAAGATTACTTAAGAAATTTTTGTCCTTATATGTTGGACCCTAATGGGAATAAATACTTTGTGGAATTTGGGTTGGATGACACAACTTGAGGAATATTGTCATAAGCGAAAACCGTTGTATAGGGAGTTTGAAGGAACTAAATAAATTGATGAACGGTCGCATTGCTCTATGAATGGCAAAAGTTAAGTGAAATGAGATTGTGAGACTAATCTCTTTTGAGGTTTAGTGATTCGACTTTTGAAGAGGAGAAGGTTCATGGTTAATAGTTTAGGGTAATGAATTTTGGAATAAATTGGATTAAAGGATTTCATGGTAAGTCTCTTTACCTTGTGGTTAATAGCGATCATGTTTCCCTATATATATACATATATCGTTGATGGTTTCTAACAAGAGTTTTGATGGAGCTAGGAAGATTAGAGTTTGTAATGAATCTTTCATTTGGATTGTTAGTTGTGGAGTCTACCGTGCCGATGGACCTTAGTAGATTCTAATTGGATTCGAATAATTGGGATTTGTTACTCGAAGTGTCATGTTTACGAAATATTTTGGTAGGAATCTGATGATGGAAAATGTTGAGGATATATTGCACTCTCTTGAGAACTAGGTTACTCGTGGAATTAGTGATGTCGAGTTGTGATCGACCTTTGATTTGTCATAGATGGAAGATAGTATTGTGGTTCATTCCTCTCTTTTCCCTCAAATTGATCTTTCCTCAATCCGCTACTCTTTAATTCTTTCCTTTTTTAGTCCATTTTGCTCGTTTGGTCGTACCTCTTTGTATCACGAACTGTGATTTCGATGTTCGAGTCGTTCTACGTTCGTGTAATGTCTTGATATTTGATTTTATCTTTGATAAAACTTTCAAATTTCCATATTATATTTCTAATTTAACGTTTCAAAGAAGTTTAAAGATGGTTTGTGTACCCTCTTTTCGGAGAAAATGGATTTCTTTTGCTTTTATATTTGGATTTTGGGTTTGGTTGGATGTTTGGACTTGTTATTGGAGACGTCTGATGACTAGTCCTGCACTTACTAACGTTTGTTTTGAATTTCGATTTCCCTATTTCGACTCTAATTTGATTTGGATAATTTGAGTTCTCGTTCGTGACGGGCACTCTTGAGATCCGTAAGTAAGTTCCACACTTATGAAAATTCTCTTTAAATCGTTTTCGAGAAGAACCTCGTTTCATAAATGTTTCTTTTGGTAAAAGTTTTAGTATCAATTTTGAAAACCGATTCTTGTCCTTAATACTTTTGTTTTCTACTCTCAAGTTTCGAGGACGAAACTTTTTAAAAAGGTGGGGTGATTGTAACACCCGGAAATGTACCCTATTTTTCTAGTAGAAATATTTTACGGATACTTTTCAGCAATTTTGAAATGTACCCTATTTTTCTAGTATAAATATTTTACGGATACTTTTCAGCAATTTTAAGTTTTAAATTAGCTTTTTATGTTTCGAGTCGAATTTAGAATTTCCGAGTTCGTATTTGGAATTTCTGCGAGATTCCATGAAAAAGCCGTCTTAAGGCGAGTTTGACTTTTTGGTTGACTTTTCCTTATTTATACTCATATTTCCTTAACCTAATTCATTACTCCAAAAACAAACACAACTTCCTTCCTCTTTAAGAAAACCCAATTCTTGCCTCCTTAGCTTTTTACGATCTTTGATTCGTCGTAACTTCTTCGTTCTTTGACGGAATTCACGTAAGTTCGTCTTATTCTTCCCCTTTTACCTTCCTCTATCCGTATTGGTAATAAAATTACCGTCTTTCTCGCTTTTTAAATTATCCGTCTTTCTCAAGGTGAAGTATATTCACCTTATATTGCCTAATTGTAGGTGGAGACTACTAGGAAGGCTTAGTAATCGATTAAAGACGCGTAAAAGTAACGGTGAAGGGTTACTCGATATCATTTACGTGTTTTACATGATTTCCATGTTAGAATTCGTTTTTTTTGGAATACAATTAGAAAGCTTAGAAATTATGATTTTGAGGATGATTGTTGTTAGTTGATGATTGTTGATGATGAATATTGATTGTTTAGCTAGTTGCTAGATCGATTAGGAAAATACCCCATCTATTTCGAAAATACCCCATCTATTTCGAAAATACCCCATCTATTTCGAAAATACCCCATCTAATTCGAAAATACCCCATCTAGTTCGAAAATACCCCATCTAATTCGAAAATACCCCATCTATTTCGAAAATACCCCATCTATTTTGTCAGATCACTTTTACTTGTAAAATGGGAAATGATAGGAAGGTGTTGTTGGTTCTCGGGTGGACTCGTGTAAATTCACAGCACCGACCCTTTTTGGTAGAATGCTCATATCTCCTTCGTTACTTACTTGTTTTGGGCTTGTGACCATTCGTTGTGGAACCGTAAGAGGATAAGCTATAACCTAGACTTGGAATTTCTGCATTCCCATATCTAGAACTCTAGTTATAACCGTTTGAAGTGGACACTTGTTTTCGTTGGTTTCCAAACAACATTGTTTTGGAGAGGTGATCTATGTTTTTATTTCTTATGCTTCATAAACTTGTTCTAATGCTTATGTATCATGTATTGACTCATGTTTATCCTATTTAAACTTATATGATTTCCTATTCACATGTTTTGTGACGGTTTTTGGTATGTCCCACGTTGAGTCGGTTTTTACAAATGATACGGTTTGAGCACTATTTTGTCTTGTGCTTTGTACTCTCATTCCTTTGGCTACCTTCCCGTTCGTAAGGCTGGAATGTCGGAACGGAGAGGTATCCTACTGCTTAAATGCATGTGTTAGTGGGCATATGACGACGTGGTTGGGAGTTGAAGCTACGTTGTTCGACCGCACGTAAATGTTGTATATACTTGCGATGGTGGTGTTATTGCATGTGCGTACCGCTGTATGGAGGCTGGTTGCTTGAGATGTTTTTCCGCCCTTTTTCGTGAATTGATCTACCGAATTTGAGGTTAACTCGGCGTTTTATTTGTAAAGAACGAGTATGGATGACGAAAATGCTTTATCGCATGTCGAATCGGAACATGCTTATTCCGAGAGTCTGGCCAGATTAGACTAGGGAACGTATTATTATCGTCGTCATTCCTACCCGGAGGGGAAATTAGTCTTACATCGCTGACAATGCTTATCGTGTATGCGTTCGGGAAATAGCTTATTCCGTGGATTTGCCTTTAATCATACTTGCCATGTACACGATGTTAGTGCGGTTTCAGTTAACTGAGAGTGAGAGTTGTCGTCTTTGTGTCTTTGTTTTGAATGGCGTTGATTTCATGATGTATTCATGTCATTGCATGACTGACACCGTCAAGGTCTCGGTTCGTGAATGTATGATAAAATGTATAGATTTATTGTGATCATCGCAGAACCCCCTGAAGTGGTTTGTCTGTCGAGTCTCATTTATCAATCTTATACCGCTAACGGTGAGAGTAAGCCCCTAGTGAGCGTATTCGATTGCAAGAGTGGTTTCCCGAGTCTTTGAATATCATATGGATCGGATTTGTGCCCTCTTATGTTCTTATCATTATATATTGAATTGCCTATCTATCCTTATCGTATCTCACATGTATATCTATATGTATGCATGCTCTACTTTTGTATTTCCTTCTATGTACGTTTAATGTGATATGGCTAGGAGAACCCGGAGTTAATCCCCACTGATTGTGGCGTTCATGTTTTTCATGAATGAACAGGTTGCTTGCATGGATGGCTTTTTGCTTGACATTTTGGGTTCGGGTGTGAGCTAGCGGGCGTTGTCCCTGGATAAAACACCTCTAGACGATTTTAGCTAGTTTGCTAAACACTTGTTCTTTGTTAACATTTTGAGAGACTCCGTCTCTTGTTATTGTATTTCACACTTTAGTTTGTAAATTTGACACTCCTCGTATTTTCTATCTTGCATGTATAAAAGGTTTTTTTTTTAATACCGTATTTCCGCTATATATTTCACATGCTTGATTTTTATATTCCGGCAGTCGCCGAGGTTGTCAACTGTTTCCCACCAGCACAAAACAAAAACTTTAGGAGAAAACCTATACCAACAAAAACAAGAGTTATATGATTAGTTAAAAAATTTACACCAAAGTTATATATAGAAGAAAATGACATCAGTTTTAAGACAATAAATTATACCTTCATACTATTTTTCTCCCATTTAAGAAGATCTAACATTGTGGACTTTCGATATTGAGGCAGGTTCTGCAAAGATCGATAATAACATATATTAGACCTTGTATCTTAGCAGCATAAAAAAGACCAATAGCTCCTAGAACAAACCCCAAGAAAGCTATTGTTTCTTGTTTTTCAAGCTTCACATTCGGAGTAAAAGACACTCAGCTTCCACATAGAAAATATGACTTGGTAGCAAGAATTTTGAGAAATTGATCTAGTAGATAGAAAATTCTTACCTCAAAGTATTTAGTGTCCTTCCATAAAATCTCATTGTCCACCGCACTCAAAAACTTCAGCACGAACACTCCACAATCATAGCTATACACAAAGATATTAATTATGAATTAGTAGTGTTTAACATTCAAATACACAATTTTTAGTTTCTTGAACTAACTGTAAAACATTAGTAAGGAAGATAAACGCTTACATTGTTTTTTGTTGAGTGACACAAACATTATCAAAGTTCATCATGTGGATGTACTTCAAATGCTCATATGACGGTGTATTGCCCAGAACACCCGCAACATTGTACAACTGAAAGTGAAAAGGTAAATCAAGATTTGAAAATTTTGATTTATACATCTCAAACACTAAAAACATTATGTTGGAAAAGAAATCGTACAATGTCCATCGTTGTACTCGTTCTCAGGGTCACTAAGTAAAGACATGGACGAGTCAAGTATGTAACATTTCTTTCGTTTCAAATCACAGACACACGACCACCAATGCTTGTCTTTTATGATAGGGATAAAAACCTGAGATAGTATCAGGAAAAGAAGAATAAGCAACAATAACAACACTAAAAAGTTTTAATAAGCACAAACAATTATTAGGTAAAAGAGGTTCTTGACCTTTTCAATAGATCTACCATCAACAGGTATGTAAGTGCACTTCATATAATTACCCCAAATAGAAGGTTTTTTCTCCAGATCAACTGTTTGCTTCAGACAAAACACAAGTTATTGAAGATAGTGAAATGATAAAACTGACATATACTGTTGTTGGCAAGTATTGAATAAAAGCTTCTAAAAAAATGATAAAACTGACATATACTGTTGTTGGCAAGTAGAGGAGATCTGTTCTACCCACCGTCGACTTAATTCCAAATATATCAATGACCTACAAAATAAATTTTGTTAGGAAAAAAGATACGTGAAAAAAATAGAACATGTTCAAAGATAGTGAAAAATGAGCATGGAAATGAACTTCAAAAAGGAACTTAAGATGCTACTTACCTGATCCATAAGAAAGGCACGTGGTCTAAGCGACTGCAAAGCTATTCTGGTAACTTCCATCCACTCCGTCGACACCATAGCCACACTTACATATTTATAAAAATGCAATTACTATATATATCACAATGGAAACGAATTCAAAAAACAAAATCTAAGTAAATATGAGAACTCAGTAAGAGTTGCTTACTCTAAGTCTTTCTTTGCTCTCCTTTGCCAAACAAACTTCACCAATTCATTGTCAGTGTAAGGTAGTAGTTGATATCCACTGTCATAATGAGAAAATATCATTATTGTAGAGCTTTTATTCAGCTAAAACACTAATGTATGTAGGTGTTTAAAAATTGAGTATGAAGAAGGTTGTTACCGAGGTACAGAACTCCATTTTTCTGCATCTTGTTGAACTTTTTTTCGTAATATGTTTTCATTGCATGTTATAATGCGATGGCACACCCTCAATGCATAACGTGTGAGTTGAATTTCCTAAAAAAGAAAAATCAGATAATTTTAAAGTGTTTCAAATGCATGTAATCTATTTTATCAATGTATAAATAAAAAGTGGATGTTGAAAAGGTAATCTTACATTCATTAAGCCTATTGAATAACCATTTTTGGAGCCTTTGAAAGTCTCCAATATGCGCAACAAGTGGAGTCCATTGTCAATTTGATCACAATTCAAACTTGACTTAGGGATAAATACCTCAGGCATCATCCAAGAAACAGATGTCACAACTGGCAACTTTGGTTCTAGAAGGCTGATGAGCAAGTCTTTCTGTATGAACAAAAGAGAGCTTAGTTTTTTGTTCCATTTTTTTTCATCATATTTCAGTTTAACACCTTATTTTACGTAGTTTCACTAAGTTAAGTCCAAGGTTAACACTTCAGAAGTGCAAGATTCACATAACTTAGCGGTTAGATTCACAAAATAAGTACACCGATCTAACCTGGCCCTCCCATGAACGAGTCCAATGTTAACAATTCCTAGTTTTACATATACGACAAAAAGTCAATTCCATTGTCAACCGGCCTAACCTGGCCCTCCCATGAACGAGTCCGGGTCAAAGTCAAAATACACCGATCTAATTCGCCACTAATCTAGCAAGGGTCACTTTAAGCTAATCTACTCTAACTTCCAACCCACCCCCACCCGGACGGATTTTGAAGAACCCACACAACATAAATGCCCAAAAGCAAAAGAAAAACAAATGTACCGTAGGTTGTATGTAATCAGCATATGTAACAGCCGTGTCCTTCATAGGATGAATGATTTGCAATTTGCTATTTCCCAAGTTGAAACAAAACAAAAATGGTGGGCATGAGCAAACGGTGATTGGAGTGAAAATCTGAAAAAGACAGAAAAATACACTAAATAAGAATGGACAGAAATGAACTGAGGTTGAAATTGAAATGGGAACAGACAAAATACTTACTAATGACGCTCCTGCAACATCAACATTGTCTAGGTTCTAGAAGAAAAAAAAGGAATATATGTCAGTATCAATTGTAAGTGCACAACATATAAATAAGACATGATTATAATAGATAGTACTAACAATGTCTTTCGGAAATGACATAAATAAACGACAAGGAGAATCACGTGATCTCAATCTCTCGTTATTGTTCAAGATCTCACACCAAACATGTATGACATGAGATGATACTCGATCACCTTCAATGACAGTCTTCAATTCGCTCCTTGTCAATGTGCTACTTTGACTTTTGAACAGAACCTCACTACATACCCAAAGCAGCAAAAATAAAAAATCTGTTGGACAGAAGTAAAAATGGAAATAGTAGACTAGGATTCACAAAATTTTCCTTCTTTAAGTAGGGCATCTTTTTGTGAATCCTACGCCTAAGGTTTGTGAATGTGGGATCTTAGTTTGTGAAACTCCTATGAAAACTCATGAAAGCGATTTGAACAATTTATGATCAAGTTTAACAAAATAAGATATAAGATTCACAAAATAGCCACTAGGATTCACAAAATAAGACATGATTTTGCGAAACTTATAATAATCGTTCCGTCATGTTGAGTATTTAATTACAGCTAAGGTTTGTGAACCTTGAGTTTTTGTGTTGTGAATCTTCGACCTAAGTTTGTGAAACTACTTGAAAATTAGGAATTTTCCTTCTTTAAGTAGGGCATCTGTTTGTGAATCCTACACCTAAGGTTTGTGAATGTGGGATCTTAGTTTGTGAAACTCCTATGAAAACTCATGAAAGCAATTTGAACAATTTATGATCAAGTTTCACAAAATAAGATATAAGATTCACAAAATAGCCACTAGGATTCACAAAATAAGACATGATTTTCCGAAACTTATAATAATCGTTCCGTCATGTTGATTCAAATAATATCATCACAAAATAGTATCATCACAAATAATATAATTCTTTTTTAAACAAAAGAAATACCTTCCATCATATGAATCACCAAGTATGAAATCAAGTATCTTTTTCTCGGCTTGATTCAAATCCCCAAGAAGACTAATGTTTCTTTGGAGATAAGGAGACCGAAACACCTTCGTGGCAAATGAAACCCTCTTACCTCGAACATTCTCTGGAATTTCATTGTCATTGTCAGGAATGTCAAAATCAGTATCACCATGAACATCCACTGGAAATAGAGGAAATGGCACATGGACCGTCGCTGGGGTACTGCATGGAACATCTGATACCTCATCTAACTTTGCTAAACGTGGGGATCGACGACGAGTGTACACCGCTTGTCTACTGATAGATGGTTTATGTGCAAGTGGAGTATCTGGTATTACAATGACATTAGGATGATGAACAACAAGGGAAGGGTTAACATTTGTGTTTTCTAACAAAGGTGAAGGTGTTAAAAGGATAACAGGGGAAGTTGTATTTGCCACGACAGGAGATAAATGAGAATCAGGCTGTTCTGGAGGAACGTGTTCCTCAGGCTGTTTTGGAGGAACGTGTTCCTCTTCTGGAGGCATATGGTCTGTGTTGTGTGTTGGCTGTGAATCAGGCTGAGCGTCAGGGTCAAGAGATGAAGTTGTGTTTGCCACAACAGAAGATAAATGAGGTTGTTCTGGAGGCAAGTGTTCCTGTTGTGGAGGGATATGGTCTGTTGGCTGAGAATTATCATCCGATGAAGATAGGAGACGAAAACTAGGACAATCTGGTGGCGAACGAGGTTTTTTAAGCTTACGAATAATTGTGTCCACTTTGGTTCTCTGAGACACTTTTACTCTTTCTGCAACTATTGGTTGCATAGCGTTACCCACAGCATTAAACGCATCCAATAGTTGAGCTTTAGACCAACCCCATGACGACCCCAAAAACTCTCAACATTGTCCTTACCCCTTACATTATCAACTTTCTCATTATCTTGAAGATCTCGTAAAACATTCTCTACCACCTTGTCAGTATCTACAACATGATCTTCCACATTATCCTTACCCTTAACACTATCCACATTCTCATTCTCTTGAACATCCCGTAAAACATTCTCTACCACCTTGTCAGTATGTACAACGTGATCTTCCTCATTGTCCTTACCCTCATTCTCCTCGTCTGATTTGTTTTGTTGGGATAAATTAAACCCGTACGCTATACCATCAACAGCCGCGACCATTTTACAAACTACTTCTGAGGAAGGTAGTTTGTTCAAAGCTTCACTAGCAACAGATTTGTACTCCACAAAAGCTTTAGCCAAATTATTTGCCTTGCTAAGAAGTTTATCAACAAAGACATTATTAACTTGGCTGCTAGTTGGAACATTGTTTCTGTCTCGATCATCTTTATCTTCTTCCTCCAGAACTGAAGGAATAACCTTCTTTGGCATTGGATGTTGCTCAGATACAATAGTGGGCTTGGAATATTGCACTAGCTCAATCTTAGGAAGTGGCTTATGATTGATGACCATTCCACCCTCAACAGAACCATGACCGAAAGAACTTTTTGATTTTAACTCATCCTTTATTCTCTTTGATATAGCTTTT
>JAIUZE010010369.1:0-37317 GCA_022085475.1 Heliosperma pusillum
TAATAAGAAGATATTATACTACTAATATTAGACTATATTACTACACTAGTAATACTTAGGAAATATTAGTATATGAGAGTTTTTAGTGAGAGGAAGGATTTTAGAGAGAAGTATAAAATTTGCACAAAATGAAGTAGTCAAATAATGAACAACATTTGTTCATTATATAGCCAAAATGGCCGGACCATTTAGTCCAAAAATGACTCTTATTTTGTTCAATTTGATCACATGCATTAGAGTGGAGTGTTGTAGTATAAGTGATGATTGTTTTCAACTTGTTATGTCACTTTCAATTAGTAACTAAAGAGTAAAAACAAGAACAACAATCATCACCATTCTAACTACAATCCAACCGGCCACAATGGCCTAGTTTGGTCCATTTTGATTTTTGATATTTCTCTCACAAATACTTATTGATCATATGGTTAATTATCTTGTATAATTAAGTGTTAATTTGATCATATAACAATTATATGACTTAATTAAATAAATAATATGTACTTAACATTTTAAGTAATATTTTACCATTATATCAATATATAATGGGTCCCACAATGCTTAGTTAATTTATTTTACAACTCCTTGTAAATATATTTAACTAATTACCTCTATCTCAAACCCTCAACTAATTTAGTAATTTAACGATTAATTACTAAGTTAAATCTTATTTAATCGTATTAAAATAAGATATAAATTTATTAGTCAATTATCGCATAATTGAAAAATAAGCTTAATCGAATTTGAGTTCTTAACTCAATTTCTAACAATTAACTCTCGTACATATCGAATATATGTAATGTACTAATTAACTGTATCGTCTACAAATAATTAGTTACTATTTGGATTTCCTCCTTTAGGTGTGACCGAAAGGGATCAGTTGATCACCGCCGTCAAACGACAATAACGTCAAACTCTAGTTAGCCAACCGTTATTGATTTACGTTAATCAACTGACTAATCATATATGTAGTCAATAATTATCCCAATTATATTCTATAATAAGATTTATTATGTGGCGCACTATTGTGGAGGACACCTACTCCAACAGGTTACTCATATTGAGTGTTACCAATACAGTCATTTAAGATTGAGTGTCTACAGACACAAACGGGTCCAATTATGTCACCCAAATAGCACTCTTAGGCACCAAGGGTTCACTAAACAGCACTACGTGGCAAGGGCAGACACCACAAAAACATACTAACGTCTATGATAGTAATAGAAGATATTATGAAACTTTGATAAGGGTAAAGTTGCGTCTCCTTAATCAAATTAAACCTAAATCACAACAAACGAATAGTCAGCGGTAAGCATGGTATCGAATCCACAGGGAGGCGGTAGTATTCTAATCTGTTAAACTAGGTTTGTCTCTAAAGTAACAATTTCGGGGTTTGAGATTGAATTCTACACTAAAAGCAATCAATAACAATAACTAATAGCAAACAATAACAACTAATAATAAAAGGTTGAAAACCATAAGATTAAAAGTCTAGGGTCTCAGGTTCAGGGGTAAGGATATAGTCAACTATCATGCAATAAAGTTATCTAAGGTCACAAGATCGGTCGATTCAATTATGCTCTTTAGATCTACAATTTAACATGTGATCGCTATCATTAAACGAGTTCTATTCAATTATCGTAGCCTATCTTAGTCTCAACCCGGTCGGTGTCAATCCTAATTCGCGAGACTAGTTAATTAATCCTGGCCAGTAATCAAACAACTAGAATTAAAACGATAATCAAACGATAACCATGCAAGTGCAATTCAATTAATTAATCTATCCCTTCTAACAATCCTAGATCCCCTTTCAACCCTAGAAAGGAATTTAGCTACTCATAACAATATTAATAACAACGGTAATAAATAAAGTAAACATGATTAACAATAACGAAAGGATTAACAAAGAACAATTAAAGAACTAGAAGGTAATTAACTGAATAACAAAGAAGATTAAAAATACCGATTACAAGCTTGAACTAAAGACAATCGTCTTGATGAATAAAATCCAGAGGAAAAGTAAACTAATTTAGGGTTTCTGATTTAAAGCATAAAAGCATTCAAAAGCATGAAAAAGGATGTCTAATTATGAAAGACGAGCTTTCTTTTTATAATACAAAAGATCTAATTAATTAGGTTAAACTTTAGGAAAATAGGAAAAGCCGCCGAAATATTTGGTTGCTCGATCGAGCAAAGTGATTCTGCTCGATCAAGCATGAACACAGTGCAACTCGATCAAGCAAGTCAGGTCTGCTCGATCTAGTAGCCCTTCTTTTTGGCTCGTTTCTTCACTTTTCTTCATTTCTTCTCTTCCTTCCTCGATTCGCATGCCTAAACTTCTACGATCCAACTCCGCCATGCTTCATATCTACTCAAAAAGCTCCAAATGCATCCAATCTGCATTAAAACATAATAGAAGCGGCAGAATCTATATTATAGCTAAAATAACATAGAAATAAGCAAGGAAAGACGGTAAATCGAGTTAAATGCGTCTAAGGGAGGCATAAAATATGTGTATAAATAATGATCATCAAAGTCCCCCAAACCAATCCTTTGCTTGTCCCTAAGCAAAGCACTCGACACATACAAGGACAAACATACAAATGGTGAATGAAAAACTCAAAGCTAATGTTAATGCACATACAAATCCTAAGCTATCCATATCTATAACAAAGTAATGACCAAGCTGTACCAATAAAACAAAATCAAAGGCACGGGAAATTAGAAAACGCAGCTCATATTCCAAGATTTTACATGATACCGTAGTATAGACAAAAACAAAATACCTTTCAATCTTGCAAGGCTCAATTTGTCGGATTCTCACGGATTCACTCAAGCACTCATAAGTTTATGTAAAGGTGAGTTTTGTGAAAATAGAAAGAAATAGAAACACTCACTCAACTTATGAAACATGCATGCATTCTAATGTGATAGTAATTTCCCCAACTAATACGCATTCGCTATAAAGTACATAAATCAGGACAACAAGGGAGGCTAATGGGTGAAGGTATAGAAGTGGATTGTGCCAAGGCACGTATGGGAATGTGGGGCTAAGGCCGGTAGTCGCAGCGACACTTATCAAAACAAATCTACAAGACTAGCACAAACCAACACCGACTAGAGAAATCATCTTAAACTTTGACAATGCAAGAGAGATATCGATATTGCTCTCTGACAAATGAAGCAACATATTTTTTTTTCTCTTTTTCTTTTTCTTTTCTTTCATTTCATTTTTCTTTTGCTACATAACTTTTTTTTTCAACAAACGGAATAAATGACACAATTGCCAACATACTTGCTACACCCATTTGATATTCTTTTTCAGAAATCCCGACCCAACCTAGTAGACAAGTAGATAAGAAAGAGCATGCAACTGCGACTGTCCCGATAAGGTAGGCAAATTCTAGGAATGTAGCTATTATATGGCTTGTAAAACAGGCTACAAAAGGCTCAACTTGGCTAAACATAACGAACTCAATAATAAGGGTATAAAATCAAGTCTTTTTTTGGCTATGTGAGGCTTATTTGAACAAAAAGAATCACCTTTCCTCATGCACTTATCAGACGAACGCGTATAGTATCAAGAAACGAATGTCACACTTATGCAATTTGATGTTACATATTCCACAAGGAGTACTACCACACTCAAGCCTAAAAACAATGAGACCAGTTTATTGATGTTCCTGGCCTAGAAAGCTCTAATTAAAGACCTCGGAATTTTAAGTGGTTTACCAACAAAAATTGGCCAAATCTAATTAGCATAAGGTATGTCAAAAACGATCAAGACTTGTCCTATGAGCTTTGTTTTCAAAAATAGTAAGTCAAAACAATGTACATGGACAACTTATTTGGGATTCAAATGCAGAAACAATGCAAATTATCATCATTGTTATTCAATTTCACCAAGACTCGACCTAATAAAATAAAAACATGTTTTTGGATTTTGTAAAATTTTCAATTTTTATAAATTTTTTTTCTTTTTCACACAACGGAAATAAACACACAACATAAATAAAGACTCTCCCCCAAATCTAAATGTCACAGTGTCCTCAGTGTGACGCTAACAGCACATCAATCACACAACAACCAACGGCAGCAACCTAAAGGACATAACTAACAAAGGGGAATGGGAGATAACCAAAAGAAAATACAATAAAAGAAAGTACAAGGATAGATAGTACCAGTTGTATAGAATAATAGCCTCCCCCAAACCAGCTGCAAAAAGGGGGAGTAGTGACCAGCTGTCACTACTGCTCATCAGTCGGGTTCAAGTTCAGGTGTCATTACCTTAATAACCTTAGGGGGGTTACCTAAGCTATACACCTTTTGTAACTTGCATTTCTCTCCCATCAGCAGTTTTTCCATCTCAACTACTGCCTTACTCCGTGAGCTTCCAGCTTCAGCAGTGCTGGAAATTAAGGCGATCTCCAGAGGATCCCTATTCAAAGCCAAAGGGAGACATTCATCAACAGTCAAATCCACAATATCGACCCTATGACATGTCTCTTCGAGTAGGGGGTGTTTCTTTGCATTATCTAAGTTGAAAGTGATATTGTCATCCCCCACTGTTAGTGTAAGTTTCCCATTCTTAACATCTATAACTGCCCCCGCAGTATGGATGAATGGTCTTCCTAAGATGATAGGAATTTGGGTGTCTTCAGCCATATCTAAGACAACAAAGTCAACTGGTATGAAAAATTTCCCTACTCTAATCGGTACGTCTTCTAAAATCCCCAAGGGGTGTTTAATAGAACGGTCGGCCATTTGTAAAGTCATGGTTGTAACAGTAAGTTGACCCATATTAAGCTTTTTGCATATAGAAAATGGCATCACACTAACACTAGCCCCTAAATCACAAAGGGCTTTATCTATAGCTAAACATCCTATATTACAAGGAATAGAAAAACTCCATGGATCCTTTAGCTTAAGTAGGGATCTGGATTGCAACACAGCACTGCATTCCTCATTAAATGCAACCGTCTCCACTTCATTAAAGGATCGCTTCATTGTCAATATGTCCTTCAGAAATTTTGCATAGGCCGGCACTTGAGTGATCAACTCAGTAAAGGGTACACTCACTTTCAAATTCTTGACCACCTCCATAAACCTTATGAACTGTGTATCAAGCTTGGATTTATGTTGGCGGTGAGGAAAAGGCAGTTTAATTGCGATTGGCTCGACTTCTTTTGCTTTTGTAGATGAAATAGAGGACTTATAGGCCTTATCATGGGTTGCTCGATCGAGCAAAAGGGCCGCTCGATTGAGTTTTTCGGAACAGGAACTTTCAGGAACTTTTCGAGCAAAATTTTCGAACTTTTCCTGGGTTGCTCGATCGAGCAAAGGGGTTCTGCTTGATCGAGCAACCTCTTTTTCAGCCCATATTTCGCTGTTTTTCGAACCTTAAATAGCAACTTCCAGACTTTCGTCGTTCCCATTCTTATTGATTTCCGAGCCTTTGTAATGGGTCCCACTCCTCAAGGTAATGGCATTGACTTGTTCATGTGGAGGGTGTCCTTGAGGAGGAAGATTACCCGATTGTTTGTATGGATTTTGAATTGCCAATTGGGCAATTTGAGTATTAACCATCTTGTTATGAGCTATCAATTGAGAGATCTGAGCATCTTGCTTTTGTTGTATCATGAGACTTTGCTGCAACATGGCTTTTAATTCCGCCATATCATTATTTGGAGGTAGTGGAGGTGGAGCTTGTTGAAAGTTTTGGCCTCTTTGATTTGAACGGTTATAGTTACCTTGGGAATTGCGATTTTGAGGAATCACATAAGAGAAACCTTGTTGCTGAAGTGGCATTGGGGTAGGATTAAGAACATTCTGACTTTGGTAGGAGAAATTGGGATGCTCTCTCGTCCTTTCATTATAAAAGTTAGAATACGGTGTACCTTGCTTAAAGGATTGAAAAGCAAGTACTTGATCAACCGTACCCATACACTCTACCGCATTATGCCCCATAGTACCACATCTTTCACAGGTTGGCTCTTGTTGAACCATGACATGAACCGTTTGTTTATTTTCCAAGGACTTTGAAGTTTGTAACTCGGCAATTTTGGCAGTTAATGCCTCCAACTGAGCTGCAACCGCATTTTCCGAACCTCCTCTCCTCGCATTACCCCTGGGATTTCCATACTCAGCAGTGTGAGTAGCCATCTCATCAATTAACTTCCAAGCATTGACATCAATAGTGTTATTTTGGAATCTTCCATTTGCAGCAGAATCTAGCAATGTTCTCTGATCATCATATAAGCCATTGTAAAATTGGTTGCATAAGAACCAAGTATCAAAACCATGATGTGGAACCGACTTGACAAGATTTTTGAAGCGAACCCAGGCCTCATTAAAGTTCTCATTGGGACCTTGTTTGAAACTTGTGATTTGACTTCGAATGGCATTGGTTTCTGTGGCGGAAAATATCTTTTGTAGAATGCAAGAGCCAAAGAATTCCAATCGGTGATGCCAAGTGCAGCTATATCTAACTCACTCAACCAATCTTCTGCCCCGTCTCGTAGTGAAAAGGGAAACAGCACCAACTTAATCTGATCTTGCGTTACCCCACCCATTAAAGGAATAGAGCAACAATAGTTGGTGAATTTCTCCATATGCTTAGCAGGATCCTCAGTGGGGCTTCCTCCAAACATGTTTCGCTCCACCAAAGAGATATAAGATGGACGAATCTCAAAAGTGCTATTACCCGTAGTAGGGAGTTGAAATCCCTTGGGAATAGATGCAACGGTAGGCTCCGAATGGCTGGCTATAGTAGGCATGGTTGTAGTGGGTGCAGAAATATGTGTATCCTCTTCTAAGGATGGTTTTTCTGCGACGAATTCGGCGTAAACTGTTTCAAGCGTACTCAAGTCTTCCGCTTCTTGAATTTCCTTCCAAAAGTTTCGTCTAGTTCGGAGAGTCTTCTCTGGTTCAGAATCGTAGGGCACGAGAACGGACCTAGAACACCTGGGCATAAACAAAGACTAAAGAAAAGGATGAGAACTGTCTCAAGGAACTTGGGTTCCCTGAGACGAAGAAAGACAAACTAAGTAGAAACAAACAGAAAATTGTTGCCTCCCCGGCAAAGGGGCCAAATTTGATAAGGGTAAAGTCGCGTCTCCTTAATCAAAGTAAACCTAAATCACAACTAACTAATAGTCAGCGGTAAGCAAGGTATCAAATCCACAAGGAGGCGGTAGTATTCTAATTTGTTAAACTAGGTTTGTCTCTAAAGTAACAATTTCGGGGTTTGAGATTTAATTCTACACTAAAAGCAATCAATAACAATAACTAATAGCAAACAATAACAACTAATAATAAAAGGTTGAAAACAATAAGATTAAAAGTCTAGGGTCTCAGGTTCACTAGGATTATAATTCAGGGGTAAGGATATAGTCAACTATCATGCAATAAAGTTATCTAAGGTCACAAGATCGGTCGATTCAAGTATGCCCTTTAGATCTACAATTGAACATGTGATCGCTATAATTAAACGAGTTCTATTCAATTATCGTAGCCTATCTTAGTCTCAACCCGGTCGGTGTCAATCCTAATTCGCGAGACTAGTTAATTAATCCTGGCCAGTAATCAAACAACTAGAATTAAAACGATAATCAAACGATAACCATGCAATTGCAATTCAATTAATTAATCTATCCCTTCTAACAATCCTAGATCCCCTTTCAACCCTAGAAAGGAATTTAGCTACTCATAACAATATTAATATCAACGGTAATAAATAAAGTAAACATGATTAACAATAACGAAAGGATTAACAAAGAACAATTAAAGAACTAGAAGGTAATTAACTGAATAACAAAGAAGATTAAAAATACCGATTACAAGCTTGAACTAAAGACAATCGTCTTGGTGAATAAAATCCAGAGGAAAAGCAAACTAATTTAGGGTTTCTGATTTAAAGCATAAAAGCATGAAAAAGCATGTCTAATTATGAAAGACAAGCTTTCTTTTTATAATACAAAAGATCTAATTAATTAGGTTAAAGTTTAGGAAAATAGGAAAAGCCGCCGAAATATTTGGTTGCTCAATCGAGCAAAGTGATTCTGCTCGATCGAGCATGAACACAGTGCGACTCGATCGAGCAAGTCAGGTCTGCTCGATCGAGCAGCCCTTCTTTTTGGCTCGTTTCTTCACTTTTCTTCATTTCTTCTCTTCCTTCCTCGATTCCCGTGCCTAACCTTCTACGATCCAACTCCGCCATGCTTCATATCTACTCAAAAAACTCCAAATGCATCCAATCTGCATTAAAACATAATAGAAGCGGCAGAATCTATATTATAGCTAAAATAACATAGAAATAAGCAAGGAAAGACGGTAAATCGAGTTAAATGCGTCTAAGGGAGGCATAAAATATGTGTATAAATAACGATCATCAAGCTTCTTCTTTTAGTTTCCTATTGAAATTTCCCAATTAAATGATTAGTGCTAAAGTGAATAAGCTATGTGCTTAATAGCTACATTCACAAACAGATTAATAAGTTGTGATCACGAAAACCATTATTAGCAAATGCTCCTTGGGATATCAGTTTGGTGAAGTTACCTAAACATGGCCAAGAGTAATACCTTTAGACGATCATTTCCCTAACTATAGCTTTTCATTCAAATCTAGCAAAACCTTGCCCATAGCCTACAAATTTGAAGCGAAAAAAGAGATCTGTAAACATATATATGTATTTAATTATCCAGGCGAAAATATTATAGATTACTCAAAAAGCAACAAATATATAGTCCAGATAGTAAGATACCTTAACTGCTCCACTACTGCTGAGAAATGCGTCGTTTCTGTACCTGTGATGGATATGAGAGGGTAACAATTAGGCACTGTAAAAATCGTGAATCAAAATTAAATTTAGAAATTGCCAAAAGTTGATGAAGACCATAAGCAAAATTAAATCCAGAAATTACCAAACTCACTATCAGATGTCGAAAGAACGATGTAACTGTTGTGCAATCACAAACGGCGCAGTGGTAGACATAAGAACAATATAACCATCCTCAAATCCTTAATTTCACAATAACAAAACTAAACTAAAAAATCAACTTTTCATGCCATTAATCAAACAATATTGCAGATGAATCAAACAATACAAATACAAACTAAACTAAAAATCAATTTCACAATCTCGCATAAATAATCTCAATGTTCATTCCATTAATCAAACAATACAAATACAATCTTTCCATCAAAAAAATAAACTTTCACTCCATCACCACGAGCTATAGTTTCACCCTCTTTAATTACTTCTTTGTTATTAATGGTAGCGGAATTTGCATAATCGGGGTTAGAAACAATACCTGCTGGATGTGAGCGCAAGCTATCACTCTGCAGCGTGTGACAGCTACAACCACAACAGCGACAATAAAAAACACATAAAAGCAATAAAAGAAAGGGAAAAACTCCGATTGGATCACATATTGCAGATGAAGCAGTACCCCAAAACCACACGGCACAAAAATAAGAAGCAACAAAGTGAATAAACCAAAAAATTGAAATTCATATTGGCTTCTAAGATGGAGGAAATACCTTTGAGTAGAGCATCGATTAGAGTTTCTAGGTTTCTCTTCATCTTAGCGCAAGCCCTCACTCCTCAACTCGAGACAAGTGCAGCCCACGAGTCCGATATAAAACAAACTCCATGAATACAGTAAAAATAGTAACAAAAAAAAACTAAAAGGAAAAAATAAATAGTTGTAAAGCAAAAACAATTAAACTGGGATTCAAATCACTGGTAGAAAGTAGAAGGGTTGACAGCTTTCTTTGAGGGAGATGGAGAGTTTGATGAGTGAGGAGTGAGATGAGAGTGAGAGGAGAATGAGTGGAGGACAGGGAAACAGATAAGAGCGCAATGTTTTGGTTATTAGAGTGAGGGGAATGAAGGGCATGGATGCAAGGCGGATCAATGGTTGAGGGAGGTAAGAGAAAAACTATTCATAAGAATAGTAATTTGGAGGTTCTCCCTTTTAAAAGAGTATAGATTATTTGATCACAAATATATTTAACAATCCATTCGAAAATAGTATCACATTTTCTCAACTCCTTCTTACTAAACTATGTCCTTTGCATCTCTGACACTTACCTCAAAATATGATCCTTCAAGAATTCCTCTTCCACTTGTCTCTTTCTAACTCATAATTCCCAATACCAATCATTTCAAAAATTCATAAATATCATTCCCCTTTTTCCGCTATTCCATTACTTCCATTATTCCTTTGCTTCACCAACTCGCTATACATACTTCTTTTAATTTGCACCAATTACAATCGCACATTATCCCAAGGATTCACTTTCACTATCTAGCCCCCGATAACGCGACTTCCCTCTTATTACCTCAAGATTCTGACCCCGACAACATGCCGCTACAATCTTTGTAACAACCCGAAAAGTACCCAATTTTTCTAGTAAAATATCTTACGAATACTTTTCAGCAAAACTTGAGTTTTAAAATAGAATTTATTGTTACGGTTCGTATTTTGAAATTCCGAGTTCGTATTTGGAATTTCTGAGAGATTTCATGAAAATCCCGTTTTTGGTCATCTTTGACTTTTCTTGACTTTTAAGTCGTCTTTGACTTTTCTTGACTTTTTAAAGTCGTCATTGACTTTTCTTGACTTTTAAGTCGTCATAAACTTTTCTTGACTTTTAAGTCATCTTTGACTTTTCTTGACTTTTAAGTCGACTTGGACTTTCGTTGACTTTCCCGACTCGCCTTATAAGTTTGAAGACCGAAATTTTATTTAAAAAAATAATATTTTTGATTTATTTTTATTTAGATTTATTAGAATTTATGATAATTTAATAAAATTATTTTGAATTTATTCGGAATTTATAATAAGGTTTTACGGTTTAAACCCGGGAATCATTTAACTATTCCCGACTCATCGTAAATCCCGAAACAAACCCGAAACCCGACTTTGGCATGAGTCACACGCCCATGTCATCTTTTTCCACTCACAATTAGATATTCTAATTGTTTTGATTAAACTAATAATAATATCTAGATATTTATTAACTTTATCGGTCAGTTAACGAAAATTACGCAAAACGCTCGAAATCAGATCCGTTTTCTCACCATACCACACGGCTCCTTGGTCCTCTAATAGGACTAGATATTTGTCTTTCTTTTGATTATAATAACATAATATCTTGATATTTAATTTAATTAACTTAATATATATTTATATCTAATCAATTACCGTAATATAATTATTAAACCCGAGTCAATTCCGTAACAACAATTTCAAAACCCGACTCCATACTCCCTCTATATTTACACGGCTCCCTTCATCACCCATTACTCACTAACAACTTTTCATTTTACAACAAATCAATTAAGATCAAATTAATCGTTCTTCATTCGTTCTTCATTCGTTCTTCATTTGTTCTTCGTCGTTCTTGAGCAAAATCATCATAAAACCTTCATTTCTTATTTAAATCCGTCCTAACTTATATTTCTAGGATCTCCTCTTCGCTCTCCATCTTCATGTACGGTTTATTTTCAATTCCGACAAAATCGTTTTCAACATTTAATTATGGAAAAATCAAGTCTAAATTCTAATAATGTTTTTCTTGTCATTTCTTATAGGGGAAGATTTTGAAGACGAGTTTGGTGACTCGTATATTTTGGGTGAAGATTAGTAGACGGGTTTCTTATTTTATACTTCTTATTTTGGTGCTAATTGATCTTGCTAGCTAAGGTAACGATTCCGAGTTACTCGACGAATTTAATGTTACATAGCCTTTGTTTCTTTTGTTTTTGGTTCATCTTTTGTTTTTGTTCATGTTATTATGATTTATGGTTTTTGGTAGTATCATGATAAGTAGTAATGATTTTTATGTTGTATGGAATTTTTATCATGTTAGTGTTCTTGACATATTGTATGATTTATTTATAACCATGATTTTGTATGAATGATGGTTGAATTGGATGTTTAAAAATGGATGTTGTTAATTAAAATCATGTTAGAATTAATTTAGGGTGGTGGTTGTTGTGGCCGTGGAAGTGGCCGGGTAAGGGTGGCTGTGAACCGGCCGGTTCAGGCCTGGTTCAGACCGGTTCAGGCCGGTCCAGCCAGGTCTGGGTTGGTCCATGGTGGGTCCGGGTTTTGGTCTTTGGGTTGTGTCGATGTTTGATTGTTTTGTTGTTGTTTGACGGGTTTTAAATATGTTAAGCATGCGGGAAATATTAGGAAACGATTTTGGTAAAATCGACAAAACAGCCCAAAATAGGCCCAAACCAGGCGTGGGCCCAGTCCAGGCCCGTGTCAAGTCGGCCCAAATCAGCCCGTGGGTCCCCTTCCTTAGACTTGTGACGGTTTTTGAGTTATCGTCATTTTTATCGTGTTTTGTAATATTTAGCAAGCGAGAAATATTAATAAGTAAAATATTTAATTAAAAGGTTTTTTCATTAAATTATTATTTCTCACATTTTAGAAATTATAAGACGAGATCGTAGTTTAATTTAATATTCTTTTAGTCAAACGGGTTTTGGTATGATATATTAATTCGCATGTTAGAAGTTTTAATAAAATAACATGTAATGAATAGGTTGATTTTTATGTCTAAGTCTATGTGGTAAAGACTCTGTTTCTAGCCGGTTTGACCAAACGGGTTTGGTCAAACTAAGATCTAGTCAGCCCCGTTTTGACTGATGACCCGTCGCGGGACTCGGGTCGGGGATTTGTCTTCAAGTAAGGTTGTATTTAATTAATGAATTAGCCTTAGTAGATATGAGGCGATATGATATTTGATTATGATTTATATGCAATTAGTCACATGTTAGGAAGTTCTTTCCGTGACTGTTTGATTGTATGATATATGTCGTGTTGACTAAGTACCCTAAGAGAAATTGATATTGGCGTCTTGACCATTCTAATTCTAAATGAGTAGCTTGGACCATGACATTGATAGGCCGTATTATCTTTAACGAGTATATGTTCATGGCTTGATAGCTTTTGTGTCCCGGCTTGGTGGGTTTTATATCCAAGTCGGGGCATGGCTGCCTAGATCCACTTTGGGAACTGGAGCCAGCTTAAGTACTAGCCATCTCTGCTTAGGGGGTCGCCTAGTAGAGTTTCTCATGTACGGTTATGTCATGGGACGGGGAAGGAATAGCTGTTGTCGCTAGGTCTGATCAGTCTAGGACTAGGATGTTTTTCCTACCTTGTGGTATAGCCTCGAGTTACAGAAGTCGACTATTGACTTTGCTAAGAACTTATGCCTGTTTGTAGAAGTATTTGTCTTTCATGTTTGTATGATTCTATGAATCTTAGAAGGTGAGATGCAAGCCGGCTAAGGTTGATAGAGTTTGGATTACCGATTGTTAACTGATTCACATGATTACGTGTTGATTAGGGTTTGAGTGTATCATGGCCATGTTAACGGTAACCTCTGAGCTAGCATACCAGCTTCCCTACCTCGTGTTATAGTTTATTATCGGATTCACATGATAGCTTTCACATGCTAGGTTATATGTTAGTTAATTGTTTCATAACATGAAAAGCATATCATATATGTTAAGGTTTTGTATTTTCCATATACATTGCTTTTATGTTATTCATGTTTTATTAAACTTGACATTTCGTGGCTGGGAGAACTCGGAGTTACTCCCCACTGACTGTGGCTTCCGTGTTTATATTTAATGCGGTTGGCAGGTTTGTGATGCATACATTGGGTACATTGACGAGCTAGCGAGCGAAGTATTTACCTTGGACCTATATTCGGTTCTTAGATTGTATATTATTATACACTCTTTTATTTCCGTATTTATACGGGAGATATGTCTCCCGTCTTGTATATTTCTTTTGTATAATATTATTTCCATTTTGTAATGAACCTTTTTATTTATGACACCTTCGTTATGTATTTTCATATTTTATTTAGTTAAATTAATTTTTTTTTTCTTTCCGCAAATTTGAGGGTGTCACAATCTTCCAATCACCCGCATAAATATTACTCTTATCACACTATTTTCCTTCATTTGCTATTAATACGCCTAAACAACAACGAAACCCATCATATATTACTACTATCCATCCTTACCATACCTCACCGCGATGCTTCCCTCATATTATACTCTCCATAATATTTCATTTTCACAATTGTCTCTTCGTTATCCTGCTTTCCATCAAAACAATATCCAAGTCCTATTTACACATCAAACAGACTAAACTCACTAGGTACCATCATCATTAGATTCCTCTATATCGGTCCCCATCGCATATATCCCTAATCAACTCAAGCATTCTCATTTTTTCCTTAAACACATTTCCCTTTATACTCATTCATATCTCTCTTCTAAATCCACAAGTCATACCTTTCCTTTCTCACATTACCATTTGATCAAAAAAACACACACGCCTCTATATATTGCTCTAACACACAAAATCCTTACATCATCACATATCACAAAACCGATTCTCTCTCTCACAAGGCTCATCAATCTATCCAACTCAACCATAAATGACCACATGCACCTCTCTTGGAAACCATACAATCACAGGGAACAATATTCACCTTATAGACAACGTCAAAGTCATTAACTAAGATAAATATATTCGAAACACATAACAACGATACACTATAATCCAATATGATGACGACTCCTCCACATCCTTAAAAGAAGGGCAATTAAGTAATTAACTTAACACGATAGTACATCGACAAACAAACTTACAATTCACCCCCTTGTGGTAAAGTCAGTTGGTCGATTTCAACAAACTTTGACAAATACGAGACACTTGGTCGAGTACATACACTACTCGATCGAGTACGACTCACTCGCTCGCGTACACTATATACTCGGTCGAGTCACAAAATACAGCACTTTATAATCACATCAGACCCCAACACTCGATCGAGTGTCAAGGGTACTCGGTCGAGTAGCCACTACTCGGTCGAGTCAGGCAGTACACGACCGTAAGCACAACACATAATCATAATAGTTCATATCACATAATCGACAATGGTAATCACATTCTCATGCTTATAATTACATTCGTTCAACTAATCGCATTCATACATGCATATTACATCTCATATAAGCTTCACATATCAACCAAAAGACATCCACCAAAATCACTCGGTCGAGTAGACTTCACTCGGCCGAGTACCCAATGTACTCGGTCGAGTAAGCCCTACTCGACTGAGTCTCCACACCTAGGAATACAGAGTATTACATTTGGTTAGTCTTGAATTATATAGAGGGAAAATGGGTTTAGAATCTTGATGGGGAAGGTGGGTATGAGATTCCAGAGGGTGGGCTGGGATTAGAATTCATCTGGATTCTAAATCAATTCCAAAACTCTCCAACCAAACACTAGAATAGTTCAAATTCATTCCATTTCATTCTAACACCCCTACCAAACACCTGTAAGAGGAGAACAAATATTCAAATAAGATGGATAATATGATAAAAAAAACGTACAATAATGAGTAAAACTAAATGTATATTGCCTAAATAATTAGGATATTAAATATACAATAATTTTATATTCACTTTTCTTATTTCACTTATCATAAGTTAAAAAGTGAGAAAAAAGTAGAGTACTTCGAATAAAATTAAACAGCATAAACTTATCAAAACTGTATGGGTAGGCAAAGTAAACTTTTTAACAATTTAGTTATTTTCTAAATAAAAAATACATAAGTTTTTAACTTTTAGTAATACTTTCCGTTACCACCCGTGCAGTGCATGGGTTCCAAATCTAGTCTTACAATAATATAAAAAGGCTTGTTGAGCCTCTATTAAATTGCCATGTGTCACGCTCTAACTCTTTGCCACCTCATAACTACCAATTAACATCTCTCATCAATTATCCACACCCATTAAAAAAAGCCATGCTGACGGTTGAAGTTCCCCTTCTTCCGATCATCCATACCTCTCTAGCTTCTTTGAAAAAACGATCATTTCAAATTAAATGTATAAATTGATTAGCCATTAGGCCATCATTAATATTGATACATCTCAACTTGAAACTCATGAGATGTATTACATCATAAGTTGAGAATAGTTCTATCGACAGTTTCTATCCATGGTGTATCCATTCATTTTCTCAATCAAAATTGCAATTTTTCCCGAACTTTT
Source organism: Heliosperma pusillum (assembly GCA_022085475.1). NCBI lineage: Eukaryota > Viridiplantae > Streptophyta > Magnoliopsida > Caryophyllales > Caryophyllaceae > Heliosperma > Heliosperma pusillum. The sequence goes on from JAIUZE010010369.1 coordinate 16,098, forward strand.
ACAATCATTTTCGCAAAAGTTTTGCCATGGAGATTCTAAGTAATTGTCGCACCTGGTTTTACAGACGGTACTGCTATACGGAACAAGCCGACTATTCCATCCTCTCATGTGTTTTGTATCATTCAAGTGTTTGGTATGCCAATTTTTGTATCCTTCGTCACGGGTGACAGGCTAAATCGCACACCTAATCAAAGATAACCAACTGGCCTAAACTAATGTTGTAAAGAAAGTCGGGATCGTATCCACATGGAGACTATAGAAATTCTATTTGCTAATTAATAGTCTGTCTTAGTAACAAATTGGGGGTTTAAATTGTTTGTTATCTAAACTACAAGTAGTGAAGGAAAGAGAAATAAAGGGAAGAGAAATAAAGGAAGAAAGTTGATCAAAATATAATAAGAGAAATAGCTAGGATATCGGGTTACCACGGTCAACGACGGTCAATGATAGAATCAAAAGATTAACATAAACATGGTTTGAAGGGTAATGGATAGTTCCTTCCGGTCTACTATTCACCCAAGAATTACTAAAGTAACTTTCGGTCTAATTAGTATATTCTATTGTTCGCTGCAAGTTCTACCCTTTCCATATCTTACGATCTAGGTCGAGGTTTAACAAACTAATAGATTGGTCACATGCATTTAACCAATTTACTAACAATTGATGTAATGATTTACAAAACAAATCAATAATTATGAATTAACTAATAATCTAACAATATATCATCGCATAACCGGAGTTCCCCTAAATCCTAGCATAGAAGAATTAGCTACTAGTGTTGTATCTAATGAAATTAACTACAAAAATAAAAGTTGAATTAAACATGATGGAATAAGATAGAAGGACAATTAACAATCTAATAAATTAAATAATAAAGACAAAGAACAAGGAAAGAGGAATTAAGAAGAAGGAATTAAAACTAAAGGAGAAAGATTCAATACCAAAAGAAAAGGAAGAAAGATCAATTTCAAGTCTTAGATCTAAAGCTACGTAGAATTGTTGTATAGTGCAAAACATAACCTAATTATTATGTCTTACAAAGCTTAAATACTAAACTCTGTAACTATTAAAACTAATGGGCCGAATCAGATAATCAAATTTTTGGCAAAAGCTAAAAGCAGTCGAGAGTGCTCTTACCGGTTCACTGGGTTGTTAGCCTACCAAGCACTTGTCTGCTGCTCCTGGCACCCGCCAAGCGGGTGGAGCGCAGCGCTCGTAGGATGAGAACACTACCTACGATTGGACGGTCCTAGTTTAGCACATTTCAAAAACACACGATTTAAGGAGTCTGCTGGGTAGGAGGCGTGGGCCACAGGTTGCACATAAGCCGCCGGGTCGCACGACATAAGAACACCCAAGATAAACATGCACACTCCCCCATGTGAAACGTCTCGCCACAAGACAAGTTGTGTTATAATCTGTCTATCGACTAACAACATTGGTCGATCGTCTAAAGTGAAGAAATTTGCTGTCACTACTTCAAATTAGTCGATCGACCAAAATGGTAGTCGATCGACTAATTTCCAAAACCTTTCGATCAACTGAAGTGAATAGTCGATTGACTATTTTCCAGAGCAGCACGCCAATTTCACTCTAATTCAATGCATCTTCTTTCATTCGCAAGCGTCCCAAGGTGACAGTTCCCAAGCACGACTCCATTCGTATCCGGAATGCAACACAAAGACGAGATTCGACTCATTTTGGCTCCTTATGGGTTAACAACCTGTACGAAACAAAGAAATACCCAAAGTATCCGAAACAAAGTCAAAATGACATTGAAATGCGTGCAAAAAGGGTGAAATAATTGTATAAATTAGGCACGCATCAACAGGCGTAACATATATGTCACAGGCGTGACAAAGGAGGCAAAACCAGTGCCCACCTTCGTCACGGGCGTGACATACATGTCACGAGCGTGACGACCCGCACTTCTCCTGCACTTACCCCTTTTCGTAAAATGATCATATCTCTTTCGTTACTTGCTTTTTTTAGGCATGTGACCTACCAATGGAATTGTAAGAGGATAAGCTATCACCTCCATTTAGAATTTATGCATTTTCATGTCTAGAACTATACTTATGATCGTTTAAAGTTGACCCTTGTTTTACTTGGATTCCAAACTTGTTGTTTTGAGATGAGATCTATGTTTCTTATTCATTATACTTCTTAAACTTGGTATAATGCTTATGTATCACGTATTGACTCATGTTTATCATTATTACATTTATAATATGTATTTCTCACATGTTTAGTGATGGTTTTAGTTATGTTCCCCCTGTGAGTCGATTATGCCTTGAATGATGGATCGAGTCTTATCTATTGGATGTTTTGAACTCTCATTTCCCAGTTGCACCTCTATACTCGTTAGGCTTGATGTCGGAGCGATAGGAGTAAAACCTTAATGCTTGTGCATTTGTTTAGTGGGGATATGACGACGTTGTTAGGAACACATTTGATGTGCTGAGTTCAAAAGGTTTTTATATGTACTTGTAAATAATCTTATAATGAAAGTGTATATTTGATCTAAGTAGTAAGCAAATAGAATTCTATAGTGAACGCATTTGATGGCTATAATTTGCTTCTTAGATTGAATTAGAACTTATGTTACTGGGAAGATGAATTTGCATATTTGGAAACGATTTAACTTTAGAGTGTGATGTGATAAAATGTACATGTAATGGGCTTACTATTTGAATTATGAGTATAATGTGAAATAGTTGTGTGATAATAAGTACTAATGCTATGTTGTGCATTATAGGTGTGATGATGGAGGTGTACTCATATATTGGTATATAGGTGCGTGTATTATCTTATAATGCGTAATAGGAAGCGTAGTGTAGATTTGGAAGCGATAGTCCTTCGATGCGGGAAATTTAAAGTAGTCTTTTGTGCCTTTTAATGATTCACCAAGGGTACCGCTCGTTTTAGCGACCCGAAATATTCATTTTACAACACTCGAAGAAGTTGAAGTGCAACAACATCGAAATCAAGAGTTTTGGAGCGTGTGTGAGCCAATCTCGTGTTTTACTCTGCCGAGTATTCGACGTACTCGATCGAGTAGGAATCACTCGAACTCGACCGAGTGGATTGAATCAGGGTTCCCTTAAAATTGCTTACTCTGCCGAGTTTATATGCACTCGACCGAGTCTTTTTTTGCTCGGCCGAGTATCCGGTTTACTCGAACCCAAAAATTTCCATTTGACCGAATAATACCTAAAATCTTATCCTCCTTAAATCAGATTTTTATCACTCCAAAACCCCTCAATTTCTCTATAGAACTCCATTGTTGCCCTTTGAAGCTTGAATCTATCTCTCTTTTGTGGTCATTCCTTTCATCTTCGTTCAATTTTCCTTAAGTAAGGTATCTTTTCTCTCTCTCCATTGTTTTGCCCCAATTTCTTCATCTTTTTTGAAATTCCTTATAATACTCGAAATTATACTCCTTATGTGTGATTTCTCTTGTTGTTGTTGTTGTTGTTTATAAATTCTGACATGTGGCCTATTTTAATAACGGAATATTCCCACGGTACCCCAGAACTATGGCATTTTGCCCGAAATACCCAATTTTTTTGTCCGAAAAACTTTAGGTGGCCATAACTCGTGTTTAAAAACTCGAAAAATGATGATTTTTTTTTTCAAATCGTTCATCTTTCCGGGTACTACGCTTTGAAAAAAAAAATTGGTGAGTTCGGAAATCGTGACCAAGAGATATAGTTACTCAAAAATTGTTCGGTGAAAAAAACTTTGACTTACGAAAAATCCTAGCCATGGGATCCAAATACGACAAATATTTTTTTCAAATCGTAGCTCTTGGAAAGATCAACGATTTGAACAAAAAAAAAATCTATCATTTTCCGAGTTTGTAAACTCAAATTATGACCATTTAAAATTTCTCGAGTCAAAATTTTGGTATTTCGAGTAAACTATCAAAATTCGGGATTACGTGTGAATTTTGCTTGACCACATTTAAAAATACAGCAAGTCTCCCTTGTGACGGGTATATCCGTAACAGGCTTGCGACGGGTCAAATACTACCCATGTGGGTAGATAAAACAAAACAGAATGCTACTCCCAAGGCACTTTACTTTTGTCTTATCTACCCCACATAGGTAGTATTTGACCCGTCGCAAGCTTGCGACGTGCCCGTCACAAATGAGTTTTTGTGTTAAAAACATCGTATCTTTGTATATTATAATCCTACTTGTATTAAAACACAAACAAATACTGTATCCTCATGCGTCCACATCATCAAACTCAACTTCTTCTTTTTTTGTTTTTTTATTCCCGCAATAAAAATGGATTTACACCATCAACTATTAAAAAATTTATTAATTAACAAAAAATGATGCGAGAATTATATAATTTTTTTTCTAGAAATTATCATACTTATTATATGCTTTAAAAAAAGTGATAAAAAAATATCGAGTGTTTAGTTATACTTGCACGAAAAATGATAACAGCGCTTAAATAGTTTTAATCAATCACCTTTATAAATACAATGTATGTAACAAAGTTAAATATTGTATGTTAGAAAATTGATAACTCAAAAAAGTGACTTTCATATAGAGGCATAGAGCAACACAAAATGTTCAATAAAAAATTTAATTAAAATACCAAAATAAATATTTACAAAATATAGAAATCTGTTAACTCCTATTTAAAGATGCAAATCTATTAATTTTCCTACTTCTGAATAATAAAGTAAATGAGACATACCTTAACCCAAAAGTGAAATCATTTCGTTAAATAGTACGTTAGAGAGTATTGTTAAACTAATATAGTAGACTACATTTATCACATTATGGAATAAATAAACTTAAACACATAGCATTGACTAGATTTAAGGATCATGGAAGTGACTATCGAGTATTGACTGAACGCATTAAAGTTAAGTAAATAAATAAACAACTTTGATTGGCAGGCTATGGAGATGAGAAAGATAAAGGGGACTATGAGATCTTGTGTTTTTTGATTAAATGGTAATTTATATGGGGGTTTGGACTTTGGTGTGAACCAAGAGAGAGGGGTTAATAGTTTGAGACTTTGAGGGACTTGGGCCGGTATGTTGATTTAGGTAGAACCATTTGATTTTCTTCCATTTTGGTCTTATTCACAACTTATTGTCACTGACGAACACAAATTCTCAATGAAGACGGGTATATCTGTGACAACCCTCGCGAATGCGGAAATAAAACATAACAAGCATGTGAATTAAATAGCGGAAAATACGATGTTTTTTTTAAAACTTTTATACATGCAAGAAGAAGTATACGAGGAGTGTCAAATATTACAAACCAAAGTACGAAATATACTACAACAAGAGACGTAGTCTATTAAAAGGTTGACAATGTCAAAGTGATTAACAACTAGCTAAAATAACCTCTAGAGGTGAATCTTCCAGGGACAACGCCCGCTAGCTCACACCCGAACCCAAAATATCATAAGCAAAAAGCCATCCAAATCAAGCAACCTGTTCATCCATGAAAAACATGAACGCCACAGTCAGTGGGGAGTAACTCTGGGTTCTCCCAGCCATATCACATTAAACGTACATAAAAGGAAATACAAAAGTAGATGCATGCATATATCGATATACATGTGAAATACGATAAGGATAGATAGGCAATTCAATATATAATGTTAAAAGCATAAGGAGTACAAGTCCGAATCCATCATGTTATACAAAGACTCGGGAAAGACACTCTTAGGCAACCGAATACGCTCACTAGGGCTTGCATCTCACCGTTAGCGGTATAAGTTTGATAAGATTGAGACTCGACAACCAAACCATGCCAAGTCATGCGACGATCACAAATAATCCATCATATTATCATCCATTCAAATATACAATATATTGACGACCTTCAAACATACAATACATTGACGACCTCTCTCACGGTAGATGAAACGCACTAGCACCGTGTACATGGCAAGAATGATTAAAATCGCATCCACGAGATAAACATTTTCCTGAACGCATACACGATAAACATTTCGTATATGTGGGCTAATTTCCTCCTGGTAGCACGACGATATAAATATATATCCGGTCCTAGTCTAAACCTGGCCAGACTCTCGGAATAAACGTGTTCCGATTCGACATGCGATAAACGTTTCACATCCAAGACTCGGTCAATCATAGACGCCGAGTACCCCAAATTCGGTCGATAATTCACGAAAGAGGCGGAAAAGACCACGAGCATCAAAATAAGCGGTACGCTACATGCAAATGACACCACCTCGCAAGTATACAACATTTGACGGCCGGGTCGATCAACGTAATGTGTTCGCCTCCCAACAACGTCGTCATATGCCCACTAACACATGCAATTAAGCAGTAAGGATATATCCCCGTTCCGACATTCCAGCCTTACGAACGTGGAAGTAGCCAAGGGAATGAGAGTACAAAGCACATAACAAAATAGTGCTCAAACCGTAACATTTGTAACAACCGACTCAAAGTGGGACATATCAAAAACCGTCACCAAGCATGAGAATAGGGCATTATATAAATGTAAATATGATAAACATGAATCAATACATGATACATAAGCATTAGACCAAGTTTAAGAAGCATAATAAATAGGAAACATAGATCTTATCTCAAAACAACAAGTTTGCAAGCTAACTAAAACAAGGGTCCACTTCAAACTGTCATAACTAGAGTTCTAGACATGAAAATGCATAAATTACAAGCTGAGGTGATAGCTTATCCTCTTACGGTTCCAACGGTAGGTCACAAGCCCAAAACAAGCAAGTAACGAAGGAGATATGATCATTTTACGAAAAGGGGTCAGTGTAGTGAAACTTCACAAGTCACGACCGTGACTTGTATGTCACGCTCGTGACATGAATTTCACGACCGTGACTTACATTTCACGCTTGTGAAACTGTCTGTTACGCAAGGGTATTTGGTCAGCCACTATTTCACGCTCGTGACATGAGTTTCACGACCGTGACTTGGGTCAAGACATCTCCATTTTGTTCTAAACTCAACCATCATCAACTATTATCATAAATCATCAATTCTCATATCAATTCTCAACAAACAACAAGTATCATCATCAACACAATTTCTAAGCTTACTAGTCAAATTCTAAATACGATTCCTAACATAGAAAACACGTAAAACACGTAAATGATATCGAGTAACCCTTCACCGTTACTTTATTGCGTCTTTACTCTGCGTCAAGGTCCTCTTCAATCAAGAAGTAGTCTTTGTAGGGATCTTGGAGGTCACCACCTACAAAAGTTAATAAAAGATTAATATAATTCACCTTGAGAAAGACGGATAATTTAAAAAGCGAGAACGACGGTAATTTTATTACCAATACGGATAGAGGACGATGAGAGGGAAAGAATGAGACGAACCTAGGTGAATTTGAGCGAGAATTGAGCGAGTTATGACGATTCTAAGGTTGGAAAGATTATGGAAGCTAGGTTTGGGGTTTTCTTAGTGAGGAAGAAGGTGTTTGAGTTGTGTGAGTGAAATAGGTTATGAGGGAGTATGAACGGAGTTAGTGGAAAAAAGTCAAGAAAAGTCAAAGACGCCTTAAGACGTGATTCACTTGAAATCTCGCGTAAAATCCAAATACAACTCGGAAATTCTAAATTCGACACGATAAATTTGATTCTAAACAAAAACTAAATTTCGCTGAAAAGTATCCGAAAAATATTTTTACTATTAAAATAGGGTACATTTGCGGGTGTTACAATAACCCCACCTTTTAAAAAGTTTCGCCCTCGAAACTTGAGCGAAAGAAAGATACCTTAATCGAATAGACTCGGATATTTACTACACATAGAAGCTTCCGTTTCCCAAGTCTCTTCTTCGACAATAGCACATCTCCACAAGAGTTTCTCTAAAGGAACCACCTTACTTCTCAACTTCTTATCCTTGCGGTCTAGGATGCGGATCGGCTTCTCTTCAAAGGATAAATTCGGTTCAAGCTCGAGCATTTCCTTTTGAAATACATGGCTTGGATCACTAACATACTTTCTCAATTGAGAAACATGAAATACATCATGAACCTTAGCCAAATTCGGGGGCAAATTCAACTTGTAAGCAACGGCACCAATCCTTTTCACAATATCAAAGGGTCCAATGTATTTCGGGCTCAATTTACCCTTAACACCAAACCGTTTAACACCCTTCATTGGAGATACTTTCAAGAACACCTTATCCCCAACTTCAAACTCTAACGGCCTTCTTCGGATATCGGCATAAGACTTTTGACGGTCTTGAGCGGCTTTCATTCTATCACGAATGACCTTCACATTATCAATAGTTTCAACAAGAACATCAGGGCCTAAGTCACGAACATCACTCAATTGATTCCAACATATAGGACTCCGACATTTCCTTCCATAAAGAGCTTTATAAGGAGCCATCTTGATCGATGCATGATAACTGTTGTTGTAAGAAAACTCCACCAACGGTAGACTCTTTTCCCAACTAGATTGGAAGTCGAGTGCACAAGCCCTAAGCAAATCTTCTAAAGTCTGAATAGTCCTCTCGGTCTGACCATCGGTAGCGGCATGAAAAGCGGTACTCATCAACAATTTACTACCCATGGCTTCTTGTAAAGCCTTCCAAAATCTCGAACAAAACCTCGGATCTCGGTCGGATATAATCTCCTTAGGAACACCATGATATCTAACAATCTCATCGACATAGGCTTTCGCTAGTCGATCTAAACTCCAGGTTTCTTTGATCGGAATAAATCTAGCACACTTGCTCAAATGATCAACAACAACCCAAACGGCATCTTTACCTCCAATGGTTCTCGTCAAAGCCATAACAAAATCCATGGAAATAGATTCCCACTTCCATAGCGGAATATCGAAAGGTTGTAGCAATCCACCGGGTCTCTTGTGTTCAATCTTCACTTGTTGGCAAGTAAGACATCTTCCAACATAAGACACAACATCACCCTTCAAGTTCGGCCACCAAAATTGCAGCTTCAAGTCTTTATACATCTTATCACCTCCGAGGTGAATAGAATAAGGGGAAAGGTGAGCTTCATCAAGAACTCGCTTTCTCAAATCCAGAGCATTAAGAACAAACAAACGGCCATGGAATCGAAGGGCACCTTTATCATCAAACTTGAAATCTTTAGCTTTACCTTCAAGAAGCTTGGCTTGAATAGACTTGTAGGTAAGATCATCAACTTGGCTTTCGCGGATCTCACGGAGAAAAACAGGTTCGGCAGTCATAGCACCAACATAAACAAATCCACGCTCCACGAATTCCAACTTCAACTTTCGAAACTCGGCAAAAAGATCATCGGGTAATACCCGAATAGCATTCAATGCATGAGAAGCTTTCCTGCTAAGAGCATCGGCAACAACATTAGCCTTCCCTTCATGACAGAACAACTCAAAATCATAATCGTTCACCAATTCTAACCATCTTCTTTGTCTCATATTCAACTCTTTTTGAGTAAATATGTACTTCAAACTTTTGTGATCGGTGAATATACGACAATGAACTCCAATAAGGTAGTGTCTCCACACCTTCAAAGCATGAACAACGGCGGCCAATTCCAAATCATGAGTAGGATAGTTCACTTCATGAACTCTCAACTGTCTCGAAGCATAAGCCACCACTTTCCTACTTTGCATAAGAACACAACCCAAACCCATCTTGGAAGCATCACAATAGACATCAAAGTCTACACCATCTTCAGGCAAAGTCAACACCGAAGCGGTAGTTAACCTCTTCTTTAACTCTTGAAACGCGGCTTCACAAGCTTCATTCCATAGGAACTTGGTTTCCTTCTTCAACAACTGGGTCATCGGTCTAGCAAGCTTAGAGAAATCCTTGACAAATCTACGGTAATAACCAGCTAAACCAAGAAAACTTCGAATCTCTCTAATATCGGTGGGACTCTTCCAATCCACCACAGCTTCAATCTTCGAAGGATCCACCATTACACCTTCTTTAGAAATCACATGCCCAAGAAAGGACACCTTAGGTAACCAAAATTCACACTTGGAGAACTTAGCATACCACTTCTAACGACGGAGAACACCCAAAATAGTCCTTAGATGAATAGCATGCTCTTCTTCGGACTTGGAGAAAATAAGAATATCGTCAATGAACACCACCACACACTTGTCAAGATACTCACTAAATGTGCGGTTCATTTGATCCATAAAAATAGCGGGAGCATTCGTAAATCCAAATGGCATTACTTTGAACTCATAATGACCATACCTTGTACTAAAAGCGACCTTTGGAATATCAACATCTCGAACGGGAATTTGGTGATAACCGGATCTCAAATCAATCTTGGAAAAAGCAGAAGCACCCTTTAGTTGATCAAACAAATCTTCAATTCTTAGTAAAGGATACCTATTCTTGATTGTAATCCGATTCAATTCACGATAATCAATACAAAGCCTCATAGAACCATCTTTCTTCTTTACAAAAAGAACGGGAGCACCCCAAGGCGAGGCACTTGGTCGAATAAAACCCTTTTCAATCATATCATCTAGCTGCTTCCTTAATTCTTTCAAATCGGTAGGAGCCATACGGTAAGGAGCTTTGGCTATGGGTCCGGAACCAGGTACAAGATCAATAGAGAACTCAACATCACGCTCGGGAGGAATCCCGGGAAAATCTTCAGGAAATACATCAACAATTTCGCGAACAATAGGCACATCTTCAATACTTGGCAAAGAGGTAGTTGAAGAAGTCACAATACACAAGTATGCTTGGTGACTTTTTCTTACCATACTTACCAACTTTATAGCGGAAATCAAAGACACACCTTTTCGGGGATGAGATCCCTTATAGGTTATTCTAACTCCTAAAGGACTCTTTAAGTAAATATTTTGGTCACGACACTCGAACCTAGCATGATACAATGCTAACCAATCAATACCTAGAATTATATCGAACTCTCCTAGAGGGAACTTAAGAAGATTTGCGGGAAAGATAGAACCCGAAATAGATATTGGTACATTAGGATAAAGAGTAGAACAAGAGATAATATCTCCGGATGGTAAGTGTTGGACCAATTTGATAGTTTTGATAATGACATGTGTTTACGTAATAATATGTTTTACTCGATATATCATATGCGTGTAATTGTGTGCTTTAGTCTTATTATAGCTAGCAACACTTATGAGAAGAAAGATCAAAGTTAGGCATAACTTTGATAAAGTTTGTGAGACAAAGTTATAACAACTTCAGGAATAACTTTGGAAGTGAACTTGGAAGTTATAGCTAACCAGGCATAACTTTAAGGGAAATCGCTTCAAACAAGATCTACATAAATCTACACAAGACTCGAGATGGAGGGTCTTTGTGATCAAGATGAAGAGATGATCCGTATACTGAAGATCTTTGTGAAGATTAGATAGTATATGTCGTCATTCGGTAACTATTCCATTCGAGAGATTTTATGTTCAAAAGTTATAGCTTTAGCCTATGATTTTGAATGATAAAATATTGATGCATGATTTTGGAAATAAAATGTTTTGAAATGTTTTCAAAAGTGAAAGAGTTTTATTTTTATATTTATCAATTATTTTAATATAGAATATATTTATGAGATTCTATTGGTTAGTAATACAACTTATGGGTTGTCATGCTACCTAGGGTTTCTAATATATTCTATCTCAATTTGTTGTTAACCTAATTAGCCCACCTAGGGTTGGAGCCATCTAGGGTTTCGTGGAAACCTAGTATTGTGCCACCTAGGGTTGCGTGCCTCCTAGGGTTTCGTGAGCTAGAAGAATTCGGCCTCCATAGGTTGTTTCCTTAGTTTACCTAATCTAGGATTCTACTATATCTTTACAACAATATTTTGAGATATCAAGATAAATATATTTCTATAAGATAAACCAAATAATATTTTGAGATAAAGATATTTCTAAAAGATAAGCAAATATTATTTTATGGAAAGATAAGTATTTTTATTAAATATTATACTAGGGTTTTAGATCTACTATAATTCTTCTACTATAAATACTCCTTCACATATCAATTGTAAAATACACGAAATACACAACATATCACACGGCTACATATTTTACTTGTGTTGATTTTCCAAAATCGTTTTAAAGCAAACCTTTGAGCAAATATTTATTATTTTTAGAGTTTGTTTTTAAAAGAGTCGTGCATCAATTATTATCAATCGCTTGAGTGAAATACGTTATTGGATAATAGTACATCATTATAAGCTTACAATTCTTTAACGGGAATCTGTGTGAGTTATATTGTACTTTCTTATTAGCGTAAGATAGTATAGAGTATTTAGCGATACTCACCTTGAGTTATAATCATAGTGTTGATTATACGAGTGGGTTGGTAATTTTTGTAATCCGTAGAAAGGTACTAAAAATTATTAATCGAGAATAGTGGACGTAGGTTTCAACGTGTGAAACTGAACCACTTCAAAAATCGTGTGCCTCTCTCTTATCTCTTTACTTTTCGTTATTTTATTATTCGCGCTTACTTTGATTAATTAATTAGTTGATTTTAATTCATAAGATCAAATAATTAATTACATATCATATAAATCGAAAAAGTGGGGCTAGTTTTTAATACTCAATTCACCCCCCCTCTTTCGTATTCGATCAATAGACTCTACAATTGGTATCAGAGCCTCGTGCTCTTGATTGCCTTACAGCAAGGAGTCTGATCCATTTATCTTTTATTTTTATTTATTTTCCGCTGCATTTATTTTATTTTAATGGATTCCAAACATCTGAAGTGTCCCGTATTCGATGGGAAGAACTACAGTCTATGGAAAAATATGATGACCCATTTTATAAAGGGTAACGATTGGGAGTGTTGGCTAATCATTAAGAATGGTCCTAATAAGATCATGCTTGGAACGGCTACAGGCACTTCCATCGAAAAGAAAGAAGATGACTATGTTGAGGCAGATTATAAGAAAGCTGAGAAAAATTCAAAGGCTATTAGTCTGTTGCAAAACGGCATGACCCATACTGAATTTGATCGTTTCTCATCTAGTTCTACTGCCAAGGAAATATGGGATGGTCTTGAGTTAGCTTATGAGGGGACAACTGTTGTCAAAAAGCAACGCATAGCTCTACTTATGCGAAAATACGAATTGTTCTCCATGGAACAAAATGAATCGCTTGACAGCATGTCTACTCGCTTCTCCAGTATCATTAATGAATTGAAAAATCTTGGAAAAACTTTTGACTCCGAGGAAATTGCCAGGAAGATCCTTAGAAGTCTATCTAAACGATGGAGACCTAAGGTGACGGTAATTGAGGAATGTAAAGATCTATCTGACCTATCTTATCAAGAGCTACTTGGAACCCTAATGGCTCATGAGATTACTCTTGATGAAGATGCGGCAAATGATAGTAATAGCAAGAAGGTGGCTTTACAGGCCGAATCTAGTGAAAGACAAGATTCGGATCTTGAAGATGAAACAGTGTTATTTGCTAGACGTTTTAAGAAAAAGTTCTTTAATAAACCACAAGGGAAAACGTTTAACAATAACACTAATAAATCTTACAAAAAGCCAATTGAGTCAAAAGGGTCTCTTTCAAGTCGTGGTTGCTTCAAATGTGGGGATAATGATCACATGATCAAAGATTGCCCTACATGGAAGAAAATCAAAGACAAAAATCAACGAGACAAAACCAAGAAGGAATTCAAGCAAGTGATGATGGCTTATTGCTGGGGAGATCTCGACACAGAGGACGACGAGTCAGAGGAAGAGGAAGTCGCCAACTTGTGTCTAAGCAACGTCAGTCTTGACCTAATTTCTGACAGTGACAATGAAAGCGAATCCGAGATGTGTCTTGTTGGCAACTCAGATTCAGAACCAGATTCAGAAGATGACGAAGAGGTTAGTCATCTTGAACTTAAAAAGCAAGTTAAGAATTTATCTAAGAAGTCTTTAATTAAGTATTTTGAAGAAGCCTTAGATCATTGTCATGAGCAGAGTCTAGAATTGAAAGATCTTAAAGAACAAATTCTTGATATTGCTGAGGAAAACCAACTTCTAAAGGCCAAAGCTAAAAAGCTCAAGTCTAAAGTTATGGCAACTTCAGCTATAACTTCAGACAAGACAAATGTTGAGAAAGAAGCTCTTGAGTCTAAAGTTATAGCTAATGAAGCTATAATCTCAGAGTTGAAGCTCAACATTAAGCACCTTCAAGCCAAAGTTATGGCTAATGAAGCTATAACTTTAGAATTGAAGAAAGTCAATGAGCTTTTACAATCTCAAGCTAAGGCAAAGGAAGTTGTTATTCTTGATCATGAGAAAGTAAATTCTTTTCTTTCTCAGCAATTGAAAGATTTGAAGGCTGAATTCTCCCAAGCCAAAAGTCAACATAATGAGGAGAAACTTATCTTGAACAAACGTTTCAATGATTTTCGTGAAAATTTCAAAAAGAACAATCCCTCCAAAGACTCGAATGTAGATCATTCGTCGTGTGAAAAAGAAATTCAGTCTTTGAAGGAATTGCTCCTACATGCACGAAAAGTTCATGATAAGTGGGAAGGAAGTCAAAAGGTCTTAGACTTCCTTACCGAACAGTCTAATAATAACATGAAGAAAGGTCTAGGTCATGAATGCTATAGTCGTAGAGACCACGATAAGTGCAAATCCACTCCTTCTGACCGTGACTTCAGAAGAAGGAAGTATGTCAATCTTTCAGAATATCTGATTTGCAATTATTGTGGTCACAACGGTCATGTTAAAGATAACTGTGTTAAATATGTTAACGACAACAAAAATCAAACTGATTATGTGAAAGAACATGACGCGTCTAGTCTTAATGAGTCCGAATCTGAACCTCAATGTGATGAGGTTAGAAATAATGAGTTTAGATGGTTTTATGACATGGCTTTCGATTACACATCTGTACCTTCAAAATCTAAACCTTATGTGAATCAGAAGCAGTCATTTAAACCTAATGTGCGTCGTAACAACAATCAAGATAATAAACCTAGCAAACCCTATCCTAAAAAGAAAAGAATTGTTAAACAGGTATGGGTTAGGAAGGATCAAATATATAGAGTCACTAACCACAAAGGACCCAACTTAGCGTGGGTACCTAAAAGCTGTATTTGATTCTCTTGCAGGTAATAGTGAAAGAAAATAATCTATGGTATCTCGACAGTGGATGTTCGAGACACATGACTGGAAACAAGAATTTATTTCTTTCACTAGAACCCTTCAATGGTGGCAAGGTCACCTTTGGAGATAACAAGAAGGGCAACATAATCGGTGTAGGTAAGATTGGTATATCTTCTTCTCATGCTATCAATAACGTATATCTGGTAGATGGCCTTAAGCATAACTTGCTAAGTATCTCTCAACTATGTGACAAAGGCAACAAAGTCGTTTTTCATTCAAATGTTTGTCGTATCATAGTTGAAGGTACTAGTAACGTTATCTTAGAAGGCTTACGTAAACGGAACGTGTATATGATTGATTTAAACAAAGTCACTACAAGTTCCTTTACGTGCATGAAAGTCACTGTGGATGATTCATGCTTGTGGCACAAGAGGTTTGCACACATCAGTCCAACGATTTTAAAGAAACTTAAGTCTTGGGATTTAGTTGAGGGTCTACCCTCAATCAAATTCGAACAAGAAAAGATGTGTGACTCATGTGCCCGTTGTAAACAAGTTAGATCTTCATTCAAACCGAAACGAGTAGTAAGTACAGAGCGTCCACTTGAGTTGGTACACATGGATCTATGTGGACCTATGAAAGTTAGAAGCCGCGGTGGATCAAGGTACGTATTCGTCCTAGTCGACGACTACTCCAGGTATGTATGGCCTATCTTTCTATTTACTAAAGATGAAACTTTCGATGAGTTTGTAGTACTAATGAAGCTCGCCCAAAACAAGTATGATAAAAAGTTAGTTTCCATTCGTACGGATCATGGCACCGAATTTGATAATCAAGCTTTTATAGAATATTGTAGGGAGAATGGTGTAGGACATAACTTTTCTGCACCACGAACCCCACAACAAAATGGTGTCGTGGAACGTATGAATAGAACATTAGAGGACATGGCCCGCACTATGCTTTTGTGTAGTGGCCTTCCTAAAAGTTTCTGGGCAGAAGCCATTAGTACTGCATGCTATGTGCACAATAGAGCTATGATTAGACCAATTCTCAAAAAGACTCCCTATGAACTTTTAAGAGGGAGAAAACCCAATATAGCTCACCTTCGTTGCTTCGGGAGTAAATGTTTTGTCCATAATAATGGAAAAAGTAATTTGAGCAAATTTGATCCACGAAGTGACGAAGCTGTGTTTGTTGGCTATTCTAATCATAGTAAAGCTTTTAAAGTTTTTAACAAAAGAACCTTGTGCATAGAAGAAAGTGTTCATGTTGTATTTGATGAAGATAGTGTGCTTGAACAAGTTGAACAGAATGAAGAAGAGGACATGAATGATCCAGACTTTCGTCTCTCCAGAGATGACGTGCCAGAAAATAATGAAGAAGTTATTGAAGGAATCAATGATGAACTTGATAAATCCGCAAATGACCTTGAACAGAGAACTGAGACAATTGTTGATGATACGAATGTCTCTTCTCAAAACAAGGAAAAGGAAACTGAAGTTATAGCTGATGATGCTATAACTTTGAACCAGAACCAAGATGGTGTAACTGAAGTTGTACCAACTTCAGCTATAACCCCAGAGTCCAACTCAGGGGGAACCAATCTTGATTCTGAATCATTTGAGGAAAGTGATAGTTCGTCAGATGATGATGAGCCTAGGAACTCTAAGAAATGGAAATATATGAGTTCTCATCCTATGGATAGTATCCTAGGAAGTTTGAATAAGGGAGTTCAAACGAGGCGAACATTAAATAACTTTTGTTCATTCTATTCTTTTCTGTCTACCATAGAGCCCACCAACATCAAAGAAGCTCTTGCAGAATCCGACTGGATTGTGGCTATGCAAGAAGAGCTTCAACAGTTCGAACGCAATAAAGTATGGCACCTTGTGCCTCGACCTCCTAATCGAACTGTGATTGGTACTCGATGGGTATTCAGAAATAAATTGGATGATTCAGGAGTTATAGTTCGTAACAAGGCTCGATTGGTCGTTCAAGGTTATAATCAACAAGAAGGGATTGATTATGACGAGACTTTCGCTCCAGTAGCAAGACTTGAAGCTATTCGCTTGCTCATCGCCTTCGCAGCTCATAAAGGAATGAAATTATTCCAAATGGACGTTAAGACTGCATTTCTTAACGGTTATTTGGAAGAAGAGGTTTTTGTTGAACAACCTCCTGGATTTCTGAATAGCAAGTTCCAAAACCATGTTTTTAAACTCGACAAAGCTTTATATGGTTTGAAACAAGCGCCTAGGGCTTGGTATGACAGATTGTCAAAAATTTTATTACAAAACAATTTTAAGAGAGGATCTGTCGACAAAACCCTATTTCTAAAATCCGAGGGTTCTGATTTACTTGTTGCTCAAATTTATGTAGACGATATTATTTTTGGTTCTACTAACAATAAATTGTGCAAGTATTTTTCAGATCTTATGACCTCAGAATTTGAAATGAGCATGATGGGAGAATTGAAATTCTTCCTAGGATTGCAGATTCAACAAACCAAAGAAGGCATAAAGATTCACCAACAAAAATATGTCAAGGAGCTAATCAGAAAATTTGGTATGGAGAACGCTCATCCAATGGACACGCCTATGGTAACTGACAAAAAGTTGACCTTAGACGAAAATGGTAAGTCCGTAGATGAGACTACATATCGAGGTATGATTGGTTCTTTATTATATTTAACTGCAAGTAGGCCTGACATTATGTTCAGTGTATGTGTATGCGCTAAATTTCAATCATGTCCTAAGGAGTCACATATGATTGCAGTTAAACGTATCTTGAGATTTTTAATTGGTACGTCTAACTTATATTTGTGGTATCCACTTGAGTGTAATTTCGATCTAGTAGGATATTCAGACGCAGATTATGCGGGATGTTCTTTAGATAGAAAAAGTACCTCTGGATTTGCTACTTTTGTTGGACCTTGCATAATTACTTGGGGCTCAAAGAAGCAAAATTCGGTTGCATTATCTACTGCAGAAGCCGAATATATCGCTGCAGGACTGGTATGTTCTCAACTACTTTGGTTAAAGCAACAACTATGTGATTATGGTGTTAATGTTGGTTGTATGCCTGTTTTTTGTGATAATACGAGTGCTATTGTTATTTCTAAGAACCCAGCTCAGCATTCTCGTACTAAGCATATAGACATTAGACATCATTTTCTGCGTGACCATGTAGAAAAGGGCAACAGTAAACTCGAATTTTGTAGTACTGATGTTCAATGGGCTGACATTTTAACAAAGGCGTTAGCGAGAAGACGTTTTGAGATTTTGCGGTTGGAAATTGGTTTAATCGGTAGCAATTAAATTCATCTTATTTATTTTGTTAACCTGCGTGACTGGCTAGAATAAGACGAGATTATATGACTGTGTCCGCATATTTCATTGCTAGTATATTTGTGTTTAATATAATATATTTTACGTGAGTATCTTGCATATTTAGTGTCTTATGGAAATTGAATTATGAACCACATATTTGCCAAAAACCTATCTTATTCACTTTCCAAAATTGAGCCAAATTCTACCCATGTATCCTATACTAGCCGAAATTCTCAACATAAATCACCTTACCATATCTTTTTATTTACCAAATTCTATCCTTACCATATCCCAACAATTAACCACCTAAGATTCCCTTTCCTACCCAAATTCAAAATTTAAAAAAAAAAAAAAAAAGAAAAAGAGGAATAGAGTCGGTGCTACACGACTACTCTACAAAAACACCACTACCCAATCTCCAAAACCCAAACCAAGTCGGGTTCGGTGCTTGAAGGTACAAAAAGGCGTCAAATAAAAAAAAAAAAAAGGGTACAAGATGGTGTTAGTGAGTTCATGAAATTGGAGGCTTTTGGTCCGAAATTGCTTTTTATGTCAAAAGGTGGTTCGGTTGTTGTGAACCGAATGTGGCTGATTTTTTGGGGCTTGAATCGAAATTGGATGTGTTTATGGGAAAAGTAATGGAGCGCCTTGATGCGCAAGATAAGAAAATTGTTGCGGTTGTTGAAAAAAAAAAAAAAAAAAAAAAAAATGAAAAAACCGTGGCTATGGGGAACACTAGCTCTACCCGTGACCATGTCGGTTCGGGTGTGCGTAGTGAGTTGAGGTCTTGGATGACGGGTGTTGATGATTGCCTAGCAAAATTAGAGAGGAATGTATATTCGACAAGAGATGTATAGGCAAGGGGATCGGATGCAATTCTTGGTGAGCCAAGAAGGTGCATTGGTGCAAAGCGGTTCGGAAATGCGTGAGGGGATGCACACTATACTTGATGCGACGGAGGCTCTTTCTTTGAAGGTTCGAAACTTCGATGTTTGCCTCACCGCCCAAGCTACTCTTGTATCGACGTGCCTTGATCGTCTTTCTACTCTCGAGTACCGCACCCGACCCAATTACATTAATCCCAACATCATCTGTCAACCCAAAAAGCCTTGATCTTCTTATCCTTGTTTGTTTGTTTCTTGAACTACTTACCAATTCGGCCCAATGGCAACTAACAATATATTTTGTGGTTTGTAGTTTAATCAACATTTTGCACTTTATTTTGCTTGATATATATCGTCTTATATTGCGTATTTTGCATATCTATTTCTTGCCTTGACATGTGTTATTCTAGTCGTTTCATGTCTTTGTTCTTGTCTTTTCAATGATGCCAAGAGGGGGAAGAAATGATATGATCTGAGTCTTTGCTTAAGCTTGCTCCTTGTCAAGACTCGTTATCTCTTAAATTCTCTCAAGCTATAACTTTGGCTAAGTTGTTTTGTTCTTGCGATCAAAGTTGCTATAACTTTGGAGTGCTTTGTTGAGGGGGAACCATACTTAGTCACATTGTTAAGAAGAACTCTTGAGGAAATCATATGAGACTTGTCATCATCAAAAAGGGGGAATTTTTTGGACCAATTTGATAGTTTTGATAATGACATGTGTTTACGTAATAATATGTTTTACTCGATATATCATATGCGTGTAATTGTGTGCTTTAGTCTTATTATAGCTAGCAACAATTATGAGAAGAAAGATCCAAGTTAGGCATAACTTTGATAAAGTCTGTGAGACAAAGTTATACCAACTTCAGGAATAACTTTGGAAGTGAACTTGGAAGTTATAGCTAACCAGGCATAACTTTAAGGAAAATCGCTTCAACCAAGATCTACATAAATCTACACAAGACTCGAGATGGAGGGTCTTTGTGATCAAGATGAAGAGATGATCCGTATACTGAAGATCTTTGTGAAGATTAGATAGTATAGGTCGTCATTCGGTAACTATTCCCTTCGAGAGATTTTATGTTCAAAAGTTATAGCTTTAGTCTATGACTTTGGATGATAAAATATTGATGCATGATTTTGGAAATAAAATGTTTTGAAATGTTTTCAAAAGTGAAAGAGTTTTATTTTTTATATTTATCAATTATTTTAATAGAGAATATATTTATGAGATTCTATTGGTTAGTAATACAACTTATGGGTTGTCATGCTACCTAGGGTTTCTAATATATTCTCTCTCAATTTGTTGTTAACCTAATTAGCCCACCTAGTGGTTGAGCCATCTAGGGTTTCGTGAAACCTAGTTTGTGCCACCTAGGGATTCGTGCTCCTAGGGTTTCGTGAGCTATAGGAATCCGGCCTCCATAGGTTGTTTCCTTAGTTTACCTAATCTAGGATTCTACTATATCTTTACAACAATATTTTGATATATCAAGATAAATATATTTCTATAAGATAAACCAAATAATATTTTGAGATAAAGATATTTCTATAAGATTAGCAAATATTATTTTATGATAAGATAAGTATCTTTATTAAATATTATACTAGGGTTTTTGATCTACTATGATTCTACCACTATAAATACTCATTCACATACAATTTGTAAAATACACGAAATACACTACATTCACACGGCACAATTATTTACTAGTGTTGATTTTTCAAAATCGTTTTAAAGCAAACCCTTGAGCAAATATTTATTATTTTTAGAGTTTGTTTTTAAAAGAGTTGTGCATCAATTATTATCAATCGCTTGAGTGAACTACGTTATTGGATAATAGTACATCATTATAAGCTTACAATTCTTTAACGGGAATTTGTGTGAGTTATATTGTACTTTCTTATTAGCGTAAGATAGTATAGAGTA